>JAXQQM020076728.1:0-135432 GCA_034641835.2 Pinus albicaulis | reverse complement strand
AGAATGCTATTTGCGGATGGTTGGTCAAGTTTGTAAAAATATATGGACCTCTATTTTTAGACATACTGGGCGGAGTCTATTTTTAGACTGCCAGTCTAAAAATAGATCAGTCGAATATTATTAGCTCTTAATAATATTTGGACTATAAACATTATCTTATCCTCTTGGAGCACTTCAGTTCGAGCTACGGATGTGGCACATGTAGCTGACAGAAGGAAATACGCTTTTCCTATGGGTTAGTTGAGCTATTGCATGGTTGACTTCAGTTAGAACTCATGTGGCAGAGTTTGGTGGAGTTGATGAGACAGTTGGTGGAGTTGTGTTCGGTTTAACTTAGTTGAACTAGTTGTATTTAATCTAACTGATAAATACACTAGTGATGAGTGGTGTGAATTAATTATTAATTAATTCACTAATTATTAACTCATAAATCAACTAAAGAATACATCGGTTAACTGCAATGCATGGACAGTTCAGTGGAGACCAGTGTTAGAGGTGGGTGAAAGGGTGAGTCTACTATCAGTTGTGACTATAGTTGTGCATGAGATTTGCACACACATTGATTGAGATTGCCAATGAGGATTGCGCAGTACAAGTCAAGGGGATTCGAACTTGGATCTTATTCTTTTCCATCTTGGATTGCGCAGTAGAGGCAGGCAGACAGTGGAGGAGATTTGAACCTGTGACTTGTTCAGATCTGAGCTAGTTTGTGTGTAACAATTGGAGATAGTATTGGATACTTGTGAGGAGTTTGTACTATGTATTGTTACATGTTCTCTATCATTATAATATACAGATAGTTGGGGGTTTTCAGTTGTAAGCTTTCCCCATTACATACTGTGTTGATATGTGTGATTGAATGTTTCAATGTGCGCATGTGATTGTTTTAATTCCACAAATTGATGATCAATGGTAGAAGAGGTTATGTATTATGCATGCAATTCTACAAATAGTGTATAATTAGGATAATCTCAGTGAATAACTCATCCATTATTCAAATTTCTACATTTCCCATGATCCTTGCGCAATTTTGGAAGGCCAAAATTCTTAAAGAATAGGGATTGCATTCATCAGGAATTGCGCAAGAAAGTCTGGTTGTTTAGATGTTGAGAGGCTATGTGTTGGCTAGTTTTGTCCAGGACAGTGTGATACAATTGTGAGAGTGTGGGAGACTCTTGTGAGAAGAGTGCATTATAATTGTTTCATGATTCCATGGTTAATATACAACAAAAGATAGAGGTGTTTTGAGCAGCAAGATTTCCTCGGGAAATTATCTGTGTTGTGGTTTGTGTTGAATATTGCAACAAGAAACAGTGAAGGAGGCATCCTGAAACATCATTCCTGATCCTAGTTGGAAAATAATCACCTAAACTAGGTGGGGCCCACACAGGTGATTTTTTGGCGCAAAGTCTATTTTTAGACATGTCAATCATATTCTATGAGTTGCAGGATGCTATTTGTGGATGGTTGATCAAGTTGGAAAAATAGATGGACTTCCTATTTTTAGACATATTGGGTGGAATCTATTTTTAGATTGAGTCTAAAATAGATATATACAGATATTATTAGCTCTAATAATAATTTGGATAATATTATCTTATTCTCTTGGAGCACTTGATTAAACGTGCACAAATGTAACCTGAGCTGACGGAAGGAATACGCTATTCTAAGGGTTTACTAGAGCTATTGCATGGGCTCATGTGAGTTTGGCCCTTGCTGTAGAAGTAGTTGGTGGAGTTGTGTTCAATTTATTTCAGTTAGACACGGTTGAGCTAGTTGTATCTAGTCTAACTAATTGATACACTAGTGAGAGTGGTGTGAAGTAATTATTAATTAATTCACTAAATATTAACTCATTAATCAACTAAAGTATGATTAACTACAATTATAGACGATTGATAGAACTGATGAAGTAGGTGAAAGAGAAACTGTGACTATTAGTTGTGACTATAGTGTTGCATTGTTTGCACCACAAATTTAGTAGAGATGCCATTAAGGATTGCGTGAGCAAGGCTTGACTAATTTGAGTTTATCCAAAGCCATTCTTCAGCAGGGATTGCACAGTAGAGGTAGGCTAAAGGCTGGCAAAGATCGGTGCATGGATTTGCAAGATCGGGCCTGATTAGTGTGTAGTGATTGGATTGTACTGAGAGCTTGTGATAAGCTTTGTATGAGGATTGTTACATGATCTCTATGACATATATTATATACAGATAGTTGGGGTTTTTAGCTTCAGGCTTTCCCGTTAAAACACTGTGTTAATGTGTGTGATTTTTTATGGTTTCAATGTGTGCATGCAATTGATTTAATTTTTGCATGTGATGATCAATGGTGGAATAGATTCTGTATTATGCATGAAGTTAAAATAGTGTGTGATCAGGAGAATCTTGGACATATGCATGCTTAGTGCATATAATTTCTACAGTTTGATTTGATTATTTCTTTACTTCATGTGATTGGAAATTGTGTTTAATTTTCGCAATTTGATTTGTAGAAGGATTCAGTATCTAGCTTTATTACATTGTTAGATCTGATTGAATCCATTGATATACACATGCTTTTATAATTTCTACACGGACTATGGATTACGATAAAGCCCGAGAGACTAGGAGACAGTGAAAGTCCTCACAATGTAGGTGGAGAACTCCAGTAGCATCCATGCTTGTTTTGTTATTTTTGGTTTGTTATGAGTCCCACATTCATTCTTGGAATATGGCACGAGGGTGATTTCATGAAGAGAGATTTGGCTCAACCAATATATGGTCAAGTGGAACGTGGTAGTCCCATCCTCGGTTGGTTTTAGTACATTCGGTAATGAGAAGGTTAATTCCTTGGCATTTGATGTGTAAGTGTATTGGTTTATATATGGATCTTATGGTTGATATATCCCTGATATTTATGTTGTTATTATGTTGGTTATGAGAATTCATTATGATAGTGATTATGTATGGCTCTCCTCATATTTTTATTTGTAAATGAATAAAGAATGTATCTATGACCTAATAGATGATACTGCAACTAATGATGTAAGGAAACAATGCTTCTTAGTGATTCTCAGATAAGTATGAGACCCATATGTTCAAATATGTTATTTACACATGTATATTACATATTTGTGATATGTTTTATGAAATACTTTTCATGGCTAGTATGGGTCTAGTCTAGGTATCATCATGGTTTTTTCAAATACATCATCGTTTCACTATTTTATTTCATTTATGAACTTGTCATTGAGTTCTAGGTAGTGGCCTAGACTTTGGGCCTGAAAAAGTGCCTTAAATCTTGTGGATGCAGGCACATGTTTGGGAAATTTAGTCCCTGGATGCAGGCATGCAGGCTTGTGCGTGCGTCCAAAGTCTCCCAGACGCACTCATGACTATATTGTGGGAGCGTCCTGGGGTTAAGTGGGCTAAAAGCTCAGTGGGACCCGAGGGATAGTTACCTTTGTGGTTGGGATGGTTCCTGAGAGTCTTGTTGCTGATGTGGAAGGTATGTATGATGTGTTTCCATTGGTTCCACTTCCTTAAGGTCACCTAGGAGGTTGAATATGATCATAGTAGTATATCGTCACATGTTTACCTTGGTTTTTCGGTCACTTGGGTAGATGTGGGATGGGGGTGTTACAACTTCAATATATATATCCATAGCAGAAGTTGAATATATTGCAACAACATGTAGCACATAATTTATTTGGATGAAGTAAAGACTCAAGGATATCAAGTTATAATGTGATCATCCAATATTTATCATCTAATGCAATGAAAGTGTGATCAACATTTCAAAGAATCATGTTATGCACTTAAATATTAAGCATGTTCCAATCAAGTACCACTTCCTACAAGAACAAAGAGTTGAAAAAAGTGTCAAGCTAGAATACATTGCCACCAAGGAACACTTGTATATATTTTCACCAAAACCCTTCAATAAGAAACATTTGAATATCTCAAATAGAAGATGGGAGTGATATCTTTATCATCTCATCAGTAAAGAGAAGAATAAACCCATAGATATATGGTTTTAAATATTATTTGGATACCTTTCCAAAAATACATGCCACTCCCTCTAACTCGATACCAATGAGGAGATATGAAATATCTATCAAGTTAGCTCAAGTAGAATGTATAGGTTGTGTCAGCTAGTTTTTACAAGTTGGACCTATAAGTGAGTAAAGAAACATTATAAATAAAGGATAGATGAGTGTGTATTTGAAATATATCTAAGCAAGAAGATAATGTACAAGTGCACAAGAGAATTTGAGTATTCCTAGGGTTTAAAGTTGCACAAGATGAGTCTAAGGAGATTTCTTAAAGTGTTAATGGTGTCATACGAAGGACTAGGTTCTACAATGTAGTGAAGTGTTTTGTTTTGGAGTTTCGATAACGTGAACTACACTAGTCTGGGATTATATTTTTGGGATCACTACTATGAGGTTTGCTATGGCATGAAGGTTAAATCTGACTAGGATTTGGAGCTATGTTTTGGCTTTGAAGCAAGAAGAGGCATTGGAGCATTAAATTAAAGGTACGATGATGTTGTGAAATGCATGAAATATGAAGCACGAATGCGAATTTATAAGTACTCTATGTATGCAGGCCTTAGGTTGGTACCTATATAGGTCTAGTCTCTAGTAGGTTGGTGCCTACATAGTACCTTGAGTTGGTGCTCAGCTAAGGAGATTGCCATCTCTAGTAGGTTGGTGCCTACAAGTTTTGTAACAATAGTTTGGTTCTTACATCCATTTATAATGATAAGTTTTTGTGGTTTTCTCCCACAAGATTTTACATGTTAAACTTTTTTCTATGATATTAGTTTACATGCATTTAATGTTTTGAAGTTAATAAATGATTGATTAATTCCTATTTAAAATACAATAGGGGTCTTATACGGATTCAACCTCCACCCCTATCGATATAAGTGTAATTCTATCACAAAGAGCTCCATATCCTACATGGGGTAATTAATTAATTATCCATGAAATATATTTGAATGGTAACAAATGGGCCTTCCTCTTTGCATGATCATTGCTCATAATGCATACCCACTAGCCTCTGTCTCTATCTCAAAATGTCTTTTTTCATGGTTAAGACCATAACATCAAATATATTATTCTTCAATTCTTCAAATTCTCATTTTGATGGCTTTACCTAATGGATTTTTTCCCCTTTAATGGTCAAGGCATGCAATGGCACTGCTAATCTCGAAGAGTTTACAATGAGCTTTATCAAGTATTATTTTTCTCCCATGAAACTCCTAATTTGTGTCATGATGATGGGAATATGTCATTGGATGATGGATGAAAACTTGTATTGATCCATTCTCGTCTCTCCTCCACTAATCATGTGTCAAAGATAGATCAAGGACATATTCTCAAACTTACATTTCTATAAATTTGAAATCAATGGGTTCTTCCTTAAGGTATATAGTACCTATGTCACAAGTGAGAATTTCTATTGCCACATATCACTAAATATCAATATGTCATTTAGATATACTAATGAACGTGATTTAAAAAAATGGCATAACACATCATTCATTAAGCTCTTGAAAGTTGTAGGTGCATTACATAATCCAAAAGGCATTATTAACCACTTGTAGAAACCTCGTCTCATTTTGAACACTATCTTCTACACATATTTACCTTTGATTCTCACTTTATGGAAACATGATTTGAGGTACATAGTAGTGAATCATTTACATTTTTATAGTTGATCCAACAAGTCATCAATCCTTGGTAAATGATATCTAATCTTGATGGTGATTTTTTTTAGGGCATAGTAGAAAATGCACATTCTCCAGCTTACATCCTTCTTTGGTGCCATAATCATGGGTGAACCACATGGTGATGTAGTGGTTTTTAAGAATCCATACTCCAAAAACTATTTCAATTTATTCTTCAATTCATCTTCTCTATGGTGAACTGCTTATACAACCCAATATTAGGCAATGTAAAATTTGACAACAATTTAATCTTGCGCTTAACCTCTCACTTAGGTGGTAGTCCATGATTCTCTTGAAATACTTCCTTATATATTTCAATTAGTTTCTATATTTGTTGGAATTACTTTCCTATACATCCTTCGAATGATTTAATCATCTCCAACGTATTACCTTCTCCTTATTTCTTCCCTTTTCTAAAAAATAGCAAGATAAAATTTTTCCTACGACCCACAATTTTGGCTCGATGAGTGTTGATTAGAGAGAGTTTGGCTTTATCCTTGTGTGGATTTATGGCATGTGAATTTACATCCTTAACTAAACTATACTATTTTCATTTCCTCCTAAACATGGCATCTCTCATGTATAAGTATGGGTTTCCCAAGATGACTCCACATATCCAATGGAACCACATCTATAACAACTTCATTGACACAGTTTTGGTTAATGGAAAACTTGAATTTTAATTTTTTTTTCACTTTCAATTCCATATATTTCCTTATCAATACCATGGGGTATGTTTGTGGATGATATTGTGCCTCTAGTCCAAGTTTCTCAACCAACTGTGCAAAGATGAAGTTGGACTATAAATTGGGATCAAACAAAAAAAATATTTTCCTTTGTTCCATTTGGATTTTGATGCAAAGAAACTTGGTAATATCCTTATACTCCTTGTGACAAGAACCAACTAATGCCACCCCTTTTTTAAGATTAATGCAACTGAGGTGATGTCCACCCTTTCCTTAGCACCCATTTTTATCAATGTTTTCTTCTTCTTCTCACATAAATGTTTGGAGTGTTTTTTAGGGAGCAATTTCTAGTAGTATTTCTCAATGTATCTCGTTTTATCGTAAACCTTACATCACATAGTAGAGGATGGTGATTCCTATGTTTTTACCATAATATTATTTTTATTCCATTTCTTCTTACTATTCTTCCTTTTCTATTTCTCCTACAAATTCTTTCCTTCTGAGTGCTTGACTATTGCTTTTTTTTGTATGCCTTAAGCTATTGTATTTGAACATATCCTCATCAATCATATTTCGTTTAAATAACGTTATTTTTTTCTAAATATAAGGTAGCAATGTTCCCAAGTACTTGATCAACATATGTGGACTTTTGAGAGAGATATTTAGCTGAATAACTCTCCCCCTAAACTCTATGGTGAAATCCTACATTTATTTTCCTTTCCTCTACCTGAATTAATGCCATACAATATGTTGGATATCCTAATATAAAATTTGGTATATGTTGGATTTGATCATGTCCTTGAACACAAATTTTTTTCACAAATGGCTCATTTTCTAGTGCTTTTCTTGTTGCATCACTCTCCCAACATGCCGAAGCATGGCTTTCAAGCTTTAATCAAGAAAATGTAATCTTTTGTTTCTTGTTTTGTTTCTCGATTACTTTATGTAAATTGGATTATACCTCAACCCTATATAACCATTAGTTTAGTTTTATAGAATCAACTTCCTCAACAGATGGCTTGATCATCAACCTAGCCACCACATGGATAGGTACCCATATTTGGTTATATTAAATTCTCCCATCTTTGTCTCAAGATTGCACTCTATATTATTTTTCTTTCCCTCTTTCATGGGGTATTTGTGACAAGCCACTATTGAGGGTGTCTCCATACCCTTTATTGGAAATGGCTATGTCATCATGGATGTTAGTGTGTTGAAATTCAACAAGAAAATGCACCACATACTAGGGTGGGATCCCAGGTCACACATGAGTGAGGGATTCTAGTGACACATTAGTGAGAATGTGGGCAACAAATTTTTAAATAAATTGGAAATTAAATTGTAATATTATCTCATAACAACTTGTAATAGTTAACTAAGTTTGATAGACTTAGTTTTCTGAAGAATTTTGAGTTGAGAGTCAAAGGATAGGCATGTAGAGTGATTCTATTATTTACATGGTCCAGTTGCAGTTGTAGCACTAGTGTGGTGTGAGTGAAATCAATTAACTCAAATTAATTGAGTTAAAATTAGTTTAACTAGTTCTAACTGATTGATGAGCTAGTGGAAGATCAAGTGAATTAAAATATATTTAATTCACAAGTATTGATCTACCAAGTAATTGATGGTTCACTATTAATAGTTGCATGCATGTCAATTCTGATGGAGACCCAGTTGAGACAAAGGTTAGAGGAAAGTAAACTATCAGTTGTACTTTTATCGAACTGCCCATGTGTAGTTATAAAGGCGCATGAAGCCCATGATGGATTGCGCAATCAAGGAAGGCCGAATTTCCTATTTAATTGGGATTTATTTTTCTAGGGATTGCGTGAGAAAGGCAGGCTCAGGGTAGGTAGGACATTGCCTATGTGTTTGTCTAATTTTTCCTAGATCAGTGTGAAGCAATTGGTAGAGTCTATGAGGTTGTGGTGAGCACACATGCATTGTATTGTTTCATGATTCCTTGGTTGATTATACAATAAAGAGTGAGGGCTTTTGAGTAGTTTCTTTCGCAAGGAAACTCTTGTGTTGTGCGATTGATTTACTTCTCTCTTACTTGCATGAGATTGAGTGATCATGATTTATATTCTGCAAATATTGTAGAAGGATTTAGTATCTTGTTTTAGGACATTGCATAATCAGATTGAATCAATTGGTGTAATTTCTACATGGTATCAGATTTGTGTTAGAGATTTTCTACATGGTATGAGAGCGCCAAGAATCACAATAGTGGAAAATAAATTGAGTTTGTGTTGAACAATATTCAAATTTACAGATACTTTCTTTAGAGCTATAAGAGGATCAAAATGTCTTTCAATGGCTTGAGACTCGAATATGCACTCGAGGGCAGTTTGAATTATATTTCATGGAAGTAAAAGATGGAGGCAGTGTTGGAGGGAAATGGATTGAAGGAATTCATAGATAATGATATTCCCAAGCTCGCAGCAGCAGATGCCCAACTTCTTGATGCATGGCAGAAGAAGGTAGCAAAGGCGAGGAGGATATTATTAGAGGGAGTTCAATATCATATTTTACCGAGTCTCCATGGAAAGGAAAATCCATATGCTATGTGGAAGGCCTTGAGAGTTCTATTTCAAAGCAATAATGACCAAAGAAAATTGGCACTCAAGGACAAGATCAAGAAAATCAAAATGGAAAAGGGCGACACAATCCAAAAATACTTGACAAAGTTAACTCAATGTCGAGATGAGCTTGGAAGTGTTGTGATTACTATAGCTGATGATGACTTGGTGATCCTAGCACTTCTAGGCCTTCCCAAGAGCTGGAATAGTTTCCAGGACTCCATGAATGGGAGGGAGAAGTTACCAAATTGGGAGTGACTATGGTCAGATTTGGTACAAGAGGAGTTTCGGCAGAATACCAGGGATGGATCCTCATCCAAGACTAATGATGAGGAAAATTATGCCTTGGCTAGTAAGGCAAAGAAGGGGAAGAGGAAGAAGTCCTATTCCAAATTTGAGACCGACAAAGAAGGAAAGAAGCATGAAATGTCAAAGGTGAAATTTTTTCATTGTCATAATCTTGGACACTGTGCCACAAATTGTCCACAAAATAAGAAGAACAAAAAGAAGGCTCTGGGAGCTACAATGGGTGAAGCTTTGGCGTCACAGTTTGAGTTGGACTTCTCTCTCATCGCATTCATGGCATCAATTGTGATGGAATCTATGTGGTACTTGTATAGTGGAGCATCTTTCCACATGACGGGAAACAAAGAACTCTTTAGTAGCTTGGAGGAGAAGGATCTTCAGATGGGTGAAAACGGGAGGTATAGCGCTACCTAGATTGGTACAATTAATTTCCAAAGACAGCCAGGTCAACCTTTCATATTAAAATATGTCATGAATGTACCAGGATTGAAAAAGAATTTAGTTTCAGTTGCTATGTTGGAGGGTCTTGGATATGATGCGGTTTTCAGTGAAGGAAAGGAGTTCCTTCATCAAAAAGCCACAAAATAGGTAAAGAAGATCGGGGTTTGTGTGAAGAACCTCTACAAAATTGATGTAGATGGTTGTGCAACATTGAGTAGTAAAGCAGGGAAGGTGGTGAGCTGGGATACAGGTGAGTTATGTCACAGGAGATTGGGCCATCTACACCATAGTGCTTTGAGGATCATGCAATAAATTTCTATAGGTCTTCCAAAGGTTACTCTTGCGTAGATAGACACATGCAAGGGATGTACCATGGGGAAGTATAATAAAGCTACTTTTCATGAGAAGGAGAACCGAGTAGTGGAAACCCTTAAGAGAGTTCACTCATATGTGTGTGGACCATTATCTACACCTTGCACAGAAAAGCACAGTTATTATGTGATTTTTGTTGATGATTTTCTAGAAAGTGTTGGATCTTCTTTCCGCAGAAGAAAGATCAGATGTTCTCCAATTTTCATGAGTTCAAAGCTCTGGTAGAGAAAGATACAAGGAATAAGGTGAAGGCTCTAAGGAGCGACAATGGTGGTGAGTATATCTCTAATGAATTCAAGAAATTTTGAACCAAAGAAGGAATTAAGAGATAATTGATTGCACCTCATAACCCACAACAGAATGGGGTCGCAGAAAGAAATAACATAACAATTGTGGGAGCAACACAAGCTATGTTACATGATCAGGGCCTACCATTGCATATTTGGGTAGAGGCATGCAACACAACAATATTTTTGCAGAACCATAGTCCTCATCGGATACTTGGAATAATTACACCAGAGGAGGATTTTTCAGGTAAGAAACCAGATGTTTCATGTTTTAAAATTTTTGGCTCATTTGTTTATTTCCATGTGACCAAAGATGCCAGGAAGAAGCTAGAACCAACATCAGAAGTTGGGATATTTGTGGGGTACACTGATACTCCCCACAAATATTAGGTGTATTTTCTGACTAACAAGATGACAATTGTCAAGAGATATGTTAAATTTGATGAGGAGAAATCTATGTGATTGTCCCTTGAGAGGGAGCTTGAATTTCATGCAGACGAGGAACTATTAGTTCCGAAGGATGAACCTCATGATGTGGAGTAGCCACAAGCAGAGGATCGTGGAGTGGCAGAAACCACTCATGCAGAGCCATTCACCAGAAATGGTAGGAAGTGCACATGAGAGGCTGACAGATTGATGCTAGATGCGATAGAGCATGTAGGTGCACCTACATCACAACGCATGGTAGAGAAGATCCCCAAATAGGTATACTGGATACATGGCTCTTATGAGTGAGTTTATTATGATGGAACCATCCTCTTTTGAGGAAGAAGTGCAACAAACAACATGGGTTGATGCCATGGTTGAGAAGTATGAATCCATTATTAGAAACAGTGCATGGGAAGTGGTCCCAAGACTAGTGGGGAATTCAGTGGTTGGATCCAGGTGGATTTACAAGTTGAAGCAACTTGCAAGCAGTAGATGGGAGTGTGGAGCAATACAAGGCTAGATTTGTGGCTAGAGGATTCTCATAGGTAGAGGGGACTGACTATGAGGATAATTTTGCACCGGTTTCAAGGTACTCATAGATTAGATCTATCCTTACACTCTCAGCACAGATGGGGTGCCAGATACATTAGATGGATGTAAAGAAAACCTTTCTCAATGGAGTTATTGAGGAAGAAGTGTACATTGAACAACCAAAAGGTTTTGAGACCTTTGACAGGGAGTCACATGTGTGTAGACTCAAGCGAGAACTACATGGGCTGAACCAAGAACCTCGTGCTTGGTACACTAGAATCAACAGTTATTTTACTGGGTTGGGTTTCACAAAGAGTGAAACGGATGCAAACCTATATCATATTGTGGTTGATGGTAAGATTTTGATTATTGTAATTTATGTTGATGATGTTATACTAACAGGTGATGAGAAGCTCATAAATTCTTGCAAAGAGGATCTTGCAAGAGAGTTTGAGATGAAGGACATGGGGCTCTTGCACTATTTATGTTATCACTCTGCCATATCTCTAAGGTTGAAGAAGAAATTCCAACAGACGTAACCACAGACCAATATTTTGGCTTGCTATCTAGCCCTACCAAACCAGAGAGGGAGTCTTTCCACATAGTCATAGCCAAGAGGGCTGGATGAATTAGGGTTTTAGGCTAGGTATAAGTACAAGGGTTTGATTTGGTTGAATTAGGTTGCTGAATGAGGAATTAGGTCAAAGAGGCCAGGTCAAGGAAAATAGGATTAGGGTTGCAAAGATTCAATGGGGCAAGGTAGGTAGAAAACCTAACACTTAGGGTTTGAGGGTGAGATGGATCATACAGGTGAGGTGATAGAAAGAGCAAGGCAAGGGTTGAATTCTTTCTAAATTGAAGAAAATGGACAAACTGTGAAGGTTTTTTCAAAACAGAGCATGGGAGATGTATTCTGTTCATCAACTCTAAAACCATCATATAATATAAATGAAATGGATCATGAAACAAAACATTCATACATAATGATACATAAGAAAAACAATGCTAAATTCTCATACCACAGGTATCCCAAAGAATAGTTGCAACCTTTTCATTAATTTCCTGCCAAAAAGATTACACTAGAGCCTCTGATCAATGCCTTAACATCCAACAATTTCCAACTTGTGAAATGAGTCAAAAAGTACATGATATAGACCTCAAAAAAACTCCTCCCATCCTCAGGGGTCAAATACATGAGAGGAGGAGAAGTTACCCCAAAAATTAAGCTGAATACCTAGAATGTAGGGAGGTCAATGACTCATCCCTCACTTTTTGCAAACTGATTCATTACATGTCATCAAAAATTTTCACCTAATGTATTTACCCTAGGTAATTCAACCACATCATATTTAATTTTACATTTATGATTTACATTAGTAAAAATCCCATCAACCATGGTCAAACTGAAAAAACTGAGAAAAAAAGGAAAATATCAACAAACTCAGAAAATTTTTCCTATGCGCAACATCACTGTCCTATGCGCAACGCCAACTTCAAGCTAAATTTTGAGGGGGTTACCAATGTCTAAATTGAGCTCAGAATATCTCATTGGAAATATTATCCAGTCTACATTCCAAATATGTGCTTGTTTTTCAGATTTTACCTGATTTGACCTCCCAAAAAGTGATTCTCCCAAGACTGATCTATGTGCAGCGCCAGGCTAAAAAAGAGGGCAGAAACATGATTTTTTGAGTGTTTTTTTCCCTTTTCACTGAACAGTTTGTCTCAAAAAACTTAGAAAATTGACAGGTTGCATGTATTCATCATTATGAATCCAATGGTGGTATTTTTTTGTCCAAAATATTCCTAGGCGCTGCGCATAGGATAATCCAACTATCACATGACTGTGCAAGTATGCACAAAATTTCCAAATTTTGCAAAAATGTGTCAAAAATTGCCAAAATTTGTTGAATGGTGACTTATGATGATGGCTAGGCATGGACTGAGGCTTCAAAAAGGATATCAAGCCTTCTTTTCTCTTCTTGCATGGTCAAGGCTTCAATTTTTGCATTGGCTTGTTTAATTTTTGACCTTGCAATTTTGTTTTTCTTGGCATAGTGCTTGGCCCTCTTTCCCAATATATCATTATCTTTGTTTGAATTCTCCAGAAGCTTCTCTACATGTTGGTTAGCCCTATCAAACCATTTCTTCCAATTCTCATTTATTACCACTGCAAATTTTTCATTCAAAGTGAGCTCATTAGCAAGCTCAACCTCCTTTTGCCTCTCTAGTTCTAGAGCTCTTTTCAACCCTCTAGTCCTAGCCCTTCTCCTTGGCACTTGTTCTTCTGCCTCATTGGTTTCACTATACCTTCCGTGTGCCTCATCAAGAAAGGCCTTTGCCTTATTTTCTTCTCTTTTTTCCTTGAGAAGCTGAATCTCCATGATGGCCTGCTTAGTTTTGAGTTGTCCATTTTCTTGCTCATGGAATGCAATGACAAACTGAAATCTCTCTAAATTGGTCTGAAGCTCAATGATTTGGGAATCCTTCTATTTGATAATCATTTTGGAGGCCTCATCATCATGCTCATCATATAAATCAACAAGGTCAAAATCAGTCTCTGTTTCATGGAGGTCATCCTCATCATGAATGGTTGCCTCATGTACATCCTCCTCTACCATATTTTCTTTCCCCTTTTGTACCTTCTTTGTTGGTGAAGAAGGCAGGGCCCCTTCCACAATCTGTGGAGAAATCACCTGTCTATGACCTCTCTGATATGTTTTAGCCAATGTCTCTATCTCAGCCACTTTGGTCTTTTGAAGCTCATTGTTCTTAACCATGCTAGATGACCCAATCTGAGTGTAAAATGATGATGATGGTGGTGAAATGGGTGAAGTAATTAGAGTTGATGAATAATTAGGTACTGTGGGTTGAGATGAGGAATGGATGTGGAAGGATGAGATGGTGGAGGCACATCTTGAGCATGTTGAATTGGTGGAGCAGTAAAGATGTCATTAGCTATGAAAGTATCCCATGAGATGTTCAATTTATCAAGGTGATGGAGGACAATGATCTTGATGAGAGAGTGGTGAAAAATACTTTTCATTTGGTGATCATAATCTCTCTTTTGAAAAATGTATACCATTTTTTCAATGTCCTTGAAGATAAAATAAGGTATGTTGAGAATCTTGACCCTTGTGAAGTGCATTAATAACCTGATATGGTAGGTGTAGAGTCTAGAGAACTTCCTTCATAAGAAAGGAACCTAATGATGATTTTCATCATGGGGACATACCTATCGAGGAGGTAAGAGAAAGGAAATAACCTTTTTCTTTCATTCTTGTAGCTTGGCTTGAAATATGGGTCAAAGTATTGATTCTCCAATCCCTTTGCCTTGTACCATTTTTCACCAACATTTGGAAATCCGATGGCATCTGCTATGATGGATGTAGATATTATGAAAGTGACACCAGCAAGAGTTACCTATTTATCATGAAGATTAGATATGAAAAGCCTACTCAAAACAGGGTGATGTTGGACCTTTTATATTTTCTCACAAAAGTCAAAGCATCCTACATTCTTGAAACATGTCACTGTCATGGGAGAGGCCATGAGTTCTCTGGTGTTTGTAGGTTCAAGTCTGATGATGTTCCCTCCTCTCTTCCCTTTCTTCTTCCTCACTGAATTCTCTGTTTTCTTCTTCCATAATGTCTTGGATAGAAACCCTAGGGAGATGAATTGGGAGTAAAATGTAAGTTTAGGGAGATGGGGGAAGGAATTGTTGAGTTGAGGGAGGTGACAGGGAGTGGAAATGTTGTAGGATTTAGGAATAGGAATTTTATTACAGGTATGGGGATTTTAGAGCCTAGGAATTTGAAGTACCTAGGTCTTAGGGTTTATGGGATAAAAGGGTTTGGGATAGGGATTTGATGATATAGGGGTAGGGATAGGATATTATGATGTATGGAGGGTATAAGGGGTCTTCAAGGGTCAAGCTTTGGGATTAGGAAACAAAACTAGGGTTTGCAGCCTTTATCTCTCCAATTTTTTCATAAAAACTTAAATACTATGAAATTTACACTTGAGGAATGGAAGGAGGGTGTAATGGTGACTTAATTACTTTCCAAGAAGAAGTGACAACCTTTTCTAAAGGTTAGGAGTGCTGACACAAAGTTTGGGAAGCTGCAGATGAATTTTTGCAGGTGCGCAACACCTCTGGCTCTATGCCACAGGGGCGTCACTCAATTAACCTATGGCATAGCACGTGTGTTCATGGCATACTAAAAAATACCCTTAAATTGACTACATATTGGAAAATGCCTTTAAAAATCACTTTATTTAACCCCCTACCAATACTAACCCATTGCATTTTCCCAATTTAAAAAACCCCTACTTTCACTAGATATTGTAGGTATCCATTTTTCCATTAACATTTTTTACACCCCTTTATATTTATATCCTTAACATAATGACATGATGACTCTCTTATGACCCCACATTCATTCTAAAATTCACCTTTCTTCTTGTGATATACATAGGATATGCATATTAGTATTCCTACAATGTGATTACTCAATCCACACTCAAGCACATCTCACTATGATTTGTGGCATTTAATGGTCTAATGCATACAAAGATCAACCATGTTTTAGGAAGATTGATTATGTGCATGTCTATAAAATTACATATAAATTGATCTATATGATGATGAAAAATCAATTGGTCAATCTTTAAGAATATGTTCAATCACAAGTCTAGACCATCTTCCCTTTGAAAGCTTCTTGTTCAAAAATCCAACTAAAACCTCATGTATTCAAACTAGTGTCTTATTAAGGTGGAACAACAAAAGTGACAGTTTCGAAGAGTTATATAGAGAAGAAAAGGCAAGGTGAGGATGAGAGTTATGAGACCCTCCCTTTGCTTTAATGAAAAAAAAAATTGTTCTCTGTTGTTTTTAATTTAAGTGTTTTAATGAGAGCCCCATGGTATATTTTATTAAGACATCATTTGGAAACGACCCATCTGGATGGAATTAAAGGTTTTTTAAGCTTGGTGATGTGATTTAAAGAGCTCTTACCGCTAGATTTCTTGTTTTCAGGATTATCAAAAAGATTTTGTAAGCATTGTAGACAATTCCCCCAAGTTCAAATGGATGGTATTATGTGGCTATGTTTTATGAACCTTCCCAACATCAACATGCTAGGTAGGTCTACCCCCAAGTTTTTTAGTAAGCATCTTTCATAGATGGGATTTCACATTTGGATGGATTTGTGGGGTCACAATACTATCTTAGTTGGCTTGGAGAAGATTTAATAAGCCCAATATTCACTAGCTTAAGACAAGAATGTGTTTTCAAAATGATACCAGAAATTTCAAGGCCCATTTGGAAGCACTATAGATGTAGTCATAATTACTGTAACAACTATACTCAAGAACCTCAAGATGAATCTTCAGTCATAATTATTGTAACTATACTCAATAAACTCAAGATGAATCTTCAATAGTGTTCACAAAAGGGGATCATTGTCATCATGTCACAGAGACTATTGATTCTATACAGATGTCAAGGTTATTGTGACTAAAGCAAGATCCGTTATGTTGTCATTAAACATTAGTATACAAATGTGAAACATGGTCACTCACTAACACATAGGTCACAGTCTCTAGATTACTTCCCTTGACAGTCTCATTATTATCTATCCACAAATTAATATAAATTTCATTTTCAAATCAAGGTTCTATTATGTCACCAAAGGTGTCAAGACATCGTGACGATATTAAATGCTCAATCACCATGCTCAACCATATTGCTTCAAGAATCAAATCGTGCAGCAACCAACTGAAATTAAATTTGTTAATAAGCTTCAGAACATGCTATCTATGATACATAGATAGACCTTAGACTTATTTGCATCTAGCTAGACTACTCAATACATCAAAATCCTAGACAATTGTATATTTTAAGGCTTGGTCATTAATGCACAAGCACATAGACTTCCATTAGTTATTTTCACTTCCACAGAAGCCCTTGCTTTAGAAACTCAATCTGTAATCTATTACATGATGACAAGATTGTGATGGAGAGGCAAAAGTTTGTTGTTTCTACTACACACTAATTAATCACCTGAAGAGGAAACCTTTATTGCATCTGCAAATGCCAAACTTTTGATTTGGGAGTGATCAAACTCAATTTTAGTGTGATACCAACTTCTACCTTCTTGGCTCAAGATATTCCCTATAGAGTTCAGGATGACCATGTAATGAACAAGCCTAGATCAGCAACACTTCCTACATGAAGAAGTGCATATGAATTTAGGGTGCCGAAAAACACATCAAAGTCTGCAAAGTGTTAATTAAAAGATCAAGAATATTTTTAATTTAAAGACATACACCATGCAAGTTTCAACATAATCACCTTTATGTTTGTTAGTTTCATTCTCTCTATGAATAATATTCAGAGGTTCTGTCTCATTATCCAATCCTTGTTCAGAATGCAGATTAGAGACTATAACCACTTCCATTGGAACGTGACTAGCAAGATCGGGTAGTTGATCCTTTCCCACAGACAATACAACCTGAAGAAATGATAAGAAAATTAGAAAAATATTCATACAGGTAGGAATGCTCATGTTGAAATTCTAGATTTTGCTTTACTACTGAGGTATCTACTTTTATGGTTTACCTCTAAGTCCACATAAGCGGGTTCTTTCCCATTCGACCTCAAGAACTTGTCTAGATCATTAGTTGTAAGTGTTGCAAGCACGGGAGAAAAAACACCATGTTTAAAGTGACAGCTAAAATATTCTCTACATCAACATTGACCAAATAGTAAATATATGCACTAAAATTTAGAATACATACAGTAGTCTATGTCCCAAGTTGCAACTCCATGCAAACTATACAAATGAAATGAGCCAACATTCATTAGGAAGTTGAAAGATATTTGTTCTTCCGTATTTATCATTTTTGTTTTAAGGTGCAACTTAATTTTCACAAGCAACAAAGCTAGAAATGATACCAACCACAGGGATATCTACTATGTAAGTCATTAAATTAATATCCCTAAGGATTGAAAATTACTAAATATTTCGAGCAGAAAGCAATAACTGGAAAAAGGTCCATATCCATCAAATGCTACCTAAAACAAAGAGTAGAAGAATTTCCAAAATATTTAACATATAAATCTAAAACATTATTACGCAAACTTATAGATAGAAAAGGAGTAAGACAATAATGTAGAGATCAAATAGATAGCAACCACAAGTCATGACACTAAAATTGCAAGCAAGAAAATTTGGTAGACACCAAATAGATAACGGTGACAATAATAAGTGATGGCATTGAAATGGGAAATGATATTATGTTAATGACATAACAGATTGAAGAATTCAACTATTGCATTATTCACTTCAAAATAAACATAAGGACTTGTTTGGGAAAGCCAACAACAAGGTTATATAGACTGAAAAGTGATTAGAGGAGAAGTATGTAACTAGTGGAGGTACAGATTGAGATTCAGAAAACAAATAAAGTAACAGTAAACATTCAAAAACACATACAAATAAAGGAAAAAGGTTGAGATTGAGAATACAAATAGTGATATTCAAGGCTTAAATGATTAAATAGGAAAAGACATGCTAATAACTTATTATGTTGATGGAACATGATTCATACTTTGACTACATAAATAGAAAGCAGGCAGTAAATGAGGTGAAATTGAAAGCAAAAAAATGGAATTTAATTGTGAATGAATTGAAACTAAAATCAGGAAGAAAGGACTTTAAAATCATCACAGGCATCAATTTTTTCCTCTCTTAGTTACCTAATACATATATTTGGACTTTAAATCATCACAGTAAGCAACTTTTGCCTCTCATACTTACCTAATACAATTCCTTGCAGCACATGCATGCATCACCTCCACTACCAAACCCAAGCACCTGCAACACCCCAATTCCATATTTGATGACGACAGGAAAATGAAAAGAGAAAAAAATAATATAGAAATTTGAAAGGTAACACCATGAGCAAGGAATAGTGCTAGACTAAGCCTTTGCCTCTATATAGATTGATAGAAGAAATAAAAATGATGCATTGTGTCATTTCTGCCCTAAAAAAAGTCTTGATAATGAAAACGTGATGAACATATCTTAAATAACGAAGATATGATATGGCAAGTAAAAACAAGATTATATGGAATTATTGAGAGAAAAGTTGTAAATAATTTATATTAAACTTTGAAAAAAAATAATTATTCATTCAAACTTCTTCAACCTATGGTTGTCTGTGTGTGTGCATTGTAATTAGGAATTCCATTATTAAGCTTGCTAACGGCCTTATTCATCATTTGAACTTCTTAACGAAGTTCAATCCTCACTCCCATCAGACATAAATTGTGCACGAACTAACAAAACAATAAATTATATTCAATTTGCAGTGATTTTTCAATAAGCAGACTATCTACTCTTATAAGTGTGTTTGGTACAATGGTTAATGCATTTATTATTGAGCATCAAAAGTTCAATACCTATTGACTCTTCCTATTGAAATAAAAATGATGCACTGTCATTTCTTCCCTAAAAAAATTCTTGATAATGAAAACATGATGAACAGATCTTAAATAATGAAGATTTGATTTGACAAGTAAATACAAGATTATATGGAATTATTAAGAGCAAAATTGTGAATAATTTATATTAAACTCTGAAAAAAAATTATTCATTCAAACTTTCTCAACATATGGTTGTCTGTGTGTGTGGATTGTAATTAGGCATTCCATTGTTAAGCTTGCTAATGGCCTTATTCATAATTTGAACTTATTTCCTCACTCCCATTAGACATAAATTGTGCACCAACTAACAAAACAATAAACTATATTCAATTTGCAGCAATTTTTCAATAAGCAGACTATATACTCTTCTAAGTGTATTTGGTACAATGATTAATGCATTTATTATTGAGCATCAGAAGTTCAATCCCTGTTGACTCTTCCTATTCACATATAACATAGGTTCCACCAATAGTGAGGCATAGGATAATCAAAATCACACAAGAAAACACCATAAGGAAACTTAAAATCACGTTAGAAATATATCTCATTAAATACCATTTCTATTAGAGTTTACATATGAGGGCCCTGCCCTCAAGTACCATTTTTTTGGTGACCGGATCCCTTTGAACAACAACTATCAGACCAACATCACAACTTCCTCGACCTGTGGTGTAAACTCCTCAAGGTACCACACTGATCATGTGTTTCAACAACTGACTCTTTGCAAATCTAGGATCTCCCATCAAACATGCATGAAAATCACCTATTATTTGCAAGTAAAACATAAATATGAGAAATAAATATAAATTTTCCTTTGTATACAGATTACAGAGACCAGATAAGGGAGAAAATAAGACATTTTTCTCAGACAGTCACCAATGGGATAATCAAGTTTCTCTGTAACATCTCTTCAATAAAAGAATTATACCTTCATTCCATCCTTGCATTTTCTAGTTGGGGCACCAAAAACAAGAAGAAGTAGGGCTTTTTTGACATCCTCGTGTCCAAATATTTATGGAGGTAAATAACACGCAAGCTTGTTATAGATGTCCCCATCCTTAGCAAGAAGTTCTATTTGTTCTTGTTCATCACCTTGTAAAATGTACCTACGACTGTTTGAAATTAATGAATAAAATAAGCAATATAGAGAAAACATGGATCAAATAAAAAATTCACTAAATGGCACATTTTAAAAAACTGCATATGCTAGACATGTGCAACCAAAGCAAAATTGCTAATCTACCTGCAATAGATGTGGAACTTTACATATCTATATAACGTATACCTAATGGTATATTAACTTTGAAGACTGGATTTTGGTGGAAGGATCCATCATATTTGTAAACCCACTTATTAAACAAATACATGCATAATGTGGCCTGAATGTATTGATGACTAATGTCCTGTTGCACCAAAGTTGATATCCATATATTGTTACCACCATCATCAAAGTAATACATGTTGAGAAGTGAAGCAGCAGCTTGAACCACAATAAGTGACAAAACGCTGAATATTACAAGTGCTCAATGGGTCTTCCTTTTTCCTACAAATATCTTTCTATTGGGGCCTCTTCCTGGATATGCATCCCTGATCAAACCAGGGCCTGAAGTTCCAATCTCTCAAGGTCAGTCAAATTATATTACAACAACTTTCATATAGAAAATTCAATCAAACATAAAATTAATCTGAAAGATTTAACAAACATACCTTCTTGTACTGCATCCCTGATCAAACCAGGGCTTGAAGTTCCAATCTCTTTAAGTCAGTCAAATTATATTACAACAGCTTGCAGATAGACAGTTCAGTCAAATATAAAATTAATCTGAAAATTTTAACATACATACCTTCTTGTACTCTGTTGTGGCTTTCTGGAATACCACCCATCTGAATATCACCCATTAGAAATGAATTACCAATGTGCATCAAGAAAATTACTCGGCTTGTGGATGTATCATCAAGAATTACTAGGCTTGTGGATGTATCACCAAGAAAAAGTATACAACACCTCATGAGTTGTTATCTTTAAAGAAACACATACTGAAACATAAACACTGTGATGAATCTCAAACTTAGAAGAAGGAAACTAGGAACTGGGGATAAATGAATTGCAGTAGTGATAATTGGGCAAGATAGGTAGACTTTGATAGCTTTCAGGGATTTGTGATTGCAGTGTAGGATGAGAAATGGAATTAGAATGAGCATTTAGATAATGAATTCATTCTATAAGAAGAAAGTAACACAACATAATTGCCCTTACAAAACAAAGCATAATTGATTTATGAATTCTATTTATAACTCTTTAGAACAATCAATGAAATCATAAGATATGAAATGGAATTGAGAAGGCATTTGATGAAATGAAACACAAAGGAGATACAATGCTATAAAGCCATACCACATGAATCCAAAAATTCTTAATGCAACTACCTCTATATTATCAAAAAAAAATCTCCAAGTACAATAGCTCTCCTGTGATATATCCAATATCCAACCCCCCTCTATTACAAAAACATTTTTTTTTTATAGGCCAAATTACAAGGGCCTATTTTTCTAAAACAATAAGTGTCTTTTTGCAAAAAACAAAAAAAAAACAAAAATAACATAAACCTCTTTAATTGATAATAATAATAAAAAAAAATCAATAATCATATCACCAAATATGGCAACAATGTCAAAAGGCCTCGAATATTTGAGTTTGTTGGTGTCAAATCTCCTTGAATATATGGATATGTCTCCTTTTGTTGATATTGATCCTTAAAATATTATATTTCCCTCAACTGTTTTCTGATCATTCTCCTCGATATCTTATAGCTGTTGATTTTTCTCCATCAAATATGGAACAAAATATCCTCTTCCATCTCATCTTTTGACCATCAATCCTATGCCTAATAATTTGGAACTGCCTCCAAAACAAATTCCACTGAAATCATTCTCCACTTTGTAAACCAAGACTCTATGCATACTACATGAAATCTATGATGACATGGAAAAATGCACAATTTATCCCCTTCTCTATTTTCCTCATAACATACAACGCGGGTCTATGAAGTGTCTAGAAATGCAAAGAAGACATGATTTGGAGGGTGGATGAAACAAACATAGCTAATAAGAGGCAAGGGTAATAAGCTATAATCCCTTTGAGAATATTCAGAATAACTTGCAGGTATATTATAAGAGCCAAGGGTAATAAGCTATAATCCCTTTGAGAATATTCAGAATAACTTGCAGGTATACTTCCTAGAAATCTCTCTAAACTTTGAATGGCACGAGCATGGTACGAAGTAGAATAGACTACTTCTCACTTTGTTTCAAGGTGGGTCTTTATCCTACACTACCTATATAAATTATTTGTATCAGGTGTAAAGGATCATTGTGTTTTGAATTATCATTTATGTAATGCTACTTAAAATGAAAATGGTATCTTGCAGGAAAGTCCAGAGAGTACGGGTGCATCATAGCCATGAAAATTACCACTAGAACACATTCATCTTACCTCTGGACTTTGATCCAGTTATGTGACCTAAAAGCAAACACTAATTTAAAAATAACAAGAACAGAGCAAAGCACACTTTATAAGCATTTGAAATTGGACATAATTCTGTAATCAACAGAGGTTCCATGTCTGAAAGTAGCAATCAGACCCTCTACTCATCTTTAGCATTGTGCACACTTGAGGTTTTTTCATGTTTGCACGCTTCAGGACGTAACAGAGAGAGATACATCTGCCCCCCCTTTTCTTTTCTTCACATAGATCGTGTAACATTTTCGTTAAGCTTGGTCCCATGTCTTGAGTTGGGAAAAGGTCACAAGTGTATGACCATCTCCTACTAAATTTATGCCCAAAAAAGACTCATGACTATACCGTATTGCAAATATACCAACTGTAGCCAAGCCAACATACAGGCCACTACTAAGTAGTGGAACAACACCCAGGCATCAATTAGAGAATCATTAATTTTTCGAGGGGGGTTTTTCATGATATGTACATCAAGTGGATTGAAACCTAGAGCTGTTGTAGGTGGTCCATCAAACACATATATATCAATATAGGAAAAAATAAGAAATCAAAGTGCCATTTCAAACTTCACCCTATCAAATTATTGTCAATCCAAAAGTTAGAAAAAATCAGATACCATTCACCTTAAAATACTCCTTGGATCAGATGCACAAATTGCAAGGCCCATCGAACACATATATATCAATATAGGAAAAAATAAGAAATCAAAGTGCCATCACCCTTCCAATCTACCAGAAGCACATATCTCAATAAAGTTGCAAACAATTTGAAAACCAACTACCATTACCTATCCAAAAACATTTACAGATAATAATTAATGTTAATTTAGTTTAGTGAAAGGCAATGCCCAAAATATGATTAAGGATTCAATTTTCAATTATAACCAAGTGCAATTTAACTATTGTAGACCTCATGTGTATGGAAAAAATATAAATACTTGCAAAAAGACTCTGATGGCACATTTGAGCTACAAATTCTGATTTATATGTCCAATTTAGAAATTAGGAAATCCAACTACCACAAAAACATTCAAAATAAAATGCACTTCTTGTGTTAGCCATTGCTCTGGTGTAAATTTGTTGACTTGAGTGAGTAGAAACCATCTTGATTGAACCGCGTGCCATTGGATCCTTGATATCCTTTCGAGCAAGTGAACCATTAATCTAAAAATTCAAGGAAAACATTAACATTAGTGAGAAGAACCACATACTTTTCTGTAAAACATATTAATAAAAAAGGAACCAACTCTTCTTGCTTTTCATGATTAAATGGACCAACTTCAGAAGAACCACAGTAGAAGGCATCCAACATAAGTGTTGACGTAAGGGATTCCCTTATCTTCAAATTGTATATATGTGTTGAGGTAAGGGGTACATATAGTTATATAGGTATGTAATTATATTGTTTTTATGGAAGAAATACCAAATTAATGTTTAAATGATACACAATTACAAAAAGTTGAATGGCTAGTGAAAGAAACTTACACCAAAATGTAGGTAGCAAAAAAAGGTTGAGTTATCTCGAACATTCACCATTTGAAGTATTCACTAGACCTAAAGCCAAAAAGTACAAAATTAACATCAGATTCATACAAAAAAATCAACAAAAATACAACCAAAAACTACTTATAAATAATCCAACATATGGAAATACATAAGGAAAGTGAAAGTAGAATGTTTTGAAAATTAACCTTGTTCAATTTTTTTCACAAAATCTGAAAAAAACTTTGTAATCACTTTCTTCTAATTTGTATGTATCATTCTTAGCATTGTAGGATAAGTTTGCGATTGTTATAATAGATTCAAGTTTTACAAAAGCATGATCAGTAAAATCATACTTATACATGCACTGCCCCTTTATTCTACTATACTAACATAATTGAAGCTCGATGCCTTCTAATCTATCAAAAAGGTCGATGTCATTATGGTAATCAAACACCCTATTACCATCCTTCTTCCTTATTCTTTGAACCATTCCAATGTACCACATTCCACAAGAAACACCTTGTTTTGTACTTCGAGGAACACCTTTTCTTGTAGTACGTTCATTGGGGGGACTTGAGTTGTTTTCAAATAACACCCCACAATATGATCCAATTCCAAAGCCAATTGAAACACCCTTTTGTAGAGTCTTCCTATATCGCCTATAGTAGACCCCACTTGTCACTTTTGTCAACCTATCTTTGGATAATGTTGGATTTCCATTCAATTGACTAACCAAACATGCTTTGAACATATCCTTACCATCAAGATTCACCACTATTTTTATAGTTTTGCTTACATTTTCATCTGTGGAATCTAAAATATCTCATCCAAATCATGTCTCCACTCACTTTCCATTATTTTCAATTCACTTTCATTGTGTACCAATGAATATGGAGATTGAAATATAGAGTTGGAACATCTTGATGGAGAATCATCAACTACTTCATCCACAATTTAGAATGTTGGATAAACTTTATCCTCTGTCCATGGTTTAACCCACCAAGAACATTGAGTGTAATTTTCTGGTTTCATTCCAAGAGTCAATAAAATGTCTTGTGCATCCTTCAATCCAATCTTAAGGGCTTCTACAATTTTAGCATCTGTGGATATTGAATCATATTACGAAAATATGTCAATGTTTTGTATTGTTTCTTGGTGCAATTTATTCCAAATGTTTTCTTGCTTCTTATGGGATTTATTAAAATGAATCCATTGGGAATTTGATTATTCTTCAACAATTCTATTAAGGGTTCCAACAGCATGAAGCAAGTTAGTGAAATCATAGGCCCTCTCCACTCCAACCATCCCACCAACTTTGCTAAAGAAGTTCTCACATACATCTGACCCAGTCAAGTGCAAAACACATGGAAAGTTAGAGTACCTTTGCTGATGAAATTTATGTTGACATTAGTATGAGATTGTTTTTGTACCCAACATAACCATAATGCGAAGAAATTATGAACTCGTGAAGAATTTCGTACTCTTTTCCAGAGGCTCAAACTATGAGACATAAAGATGTCAATGTAGTCAGCAACAATCATTAGGTAAATCTCTATAGCTAGTGTCCTCTCTAACTTTCCACTTGGTGTACTTCTCAAGTCTTTCAAACACCTTTGAACAGGCCTTGAAGCAATGCATTGTGTGAAACCCCAATTTGTCGATCCATCCTCTCTATATCTTCACAATTAATCTTGTGATCATCCACTTTAAAAGTGTGATAAACCATTCTGACATGGCCAAAACTTATGTACTCATTTCCTAAAACCAAATCTTGTTGACCGCTAAACAAAGGATTCACTATCTTTTTGTCGTTGTGGATGTAATATTGGTCATGCAATCATGTTAAATTGCAACCATTGTACATCCCAGTTAGCCTCCACCCTTCCCAAGTAATTTGATATTGAAGACCTGATGTTGAAGAATAATCCTTCAACATAAGTTGTCTTCTTTTGTTATCCCCATCCGAGGAATGACCAACAATAGGTCCCAAATTGTTTTCTACGTGTTTCTTCCACATAAATTCTGCCTTTTTCCATTATTGATAAAAAAAAATTGCATTGAATTTATTGCATGTTGGATGAACAACCACAACCAAACGAGGAAGTTTTTCATGTAAAGGGTTTGCAATAATAACACGTGCATAATGCCTAATAACATTGTTTTTAAAAGAATTTGTTATAGTCTCATAGCCTGCATTTCCCTCACTAACTATCACCGAGAAATGTGATTGGCATTGATGTTCTTCTTTCAAACCACAAAACCCCACCAGGGTATCGCTTTTTGCTACCCACCTAACATATTTTTTCACAATTGTTTCATCTTCAGCAAGGAATATAGGAATTGGTCGATATATACCATGTTTGGCTTTATAAGAAGTATAAATTTTTCCGACTGCCTCAAAAATGTGCTCATGCTCCACTCGGATATATGTCAATGACTTGCTAACTTGCCTTAAAGTTTTATATATTGAAGGAACATCCAGATTCAAGCTAATAAATTTATGTAACGTAGGACTTCCCCATAACTTTATCATCTCATAAAGGGATTTTGTGGATGTACTATACCTTCTCCCTGCTTTTTCATGAATCAAGTTATGAAATATATCCTTGACAAATTCCCAAACTGCATCTTTACCTTGTAATTTTCCTTGCTTATGTGCCTCACAAACATCCTTACAAAACCTAAAGACATCCTTCCTTTATGTCGATTCAAACAAATTTTCCTTTAGAGATATCATTCTAATAGAGAGTGTAGCAACCTTTGTCCTCTCCCATCAAAGAGCTCGCATTGTTGATCTATGGTTATCTTTTGTAACCCTTGCAGCATTCTTCAATTCATTTTGATTCAAATAGTCCAATATTCTACCTTTTCTTGTATCTCATTCACTTCTTTTATTGGTGCACCTTGATTCACGATATAATCACATCCTGAAGTCATTACATTTTGGAACCAAATTACAAAATCTACATGTTAATGAATTAAAAGGGATCCCTGTTTCAGAACCCCTCTGGCAATGAATATGCCTATATGTACCATCAATACGACATTCAATACCCTCATAACTTAGCATGATCTTGGTATGCTTCTCTATGGCCCATACTTTTCCACCCCTTTGATCATCCATTAGGACCTTTGTTTCCAATCTCTCCCCATTTCTATCAATATAAGGATACCAATACCCCCAACATTATAGTAGCAAGGGATATAATTGAGCTATAATAAGATGACAACACAATAAAAAACAAATAAATTAGAAGTAAGATAAATAAAATAATATACAAATTCATATTCAATTTTAGTCCAAACTATTAATTAACCACTAATTAACACACCTGAAGTAGAAGGATTTGCATTTGTAGAACCCCTATGTAATACTGATGGTGATGATGGCACTAAGAACCTAGTCAAACTTTGTTGGGACTTATCATTGGTAGGCTTCTTAGGTCTCCTAATTGTGCCACTCCTTAACCCAGTCTCTTGATGTGAAGCCTCATTTGTAGTAGTTGTAGTGTGCTTATTTGATTTCATGTGTTCATTTAGAGAACTGACAATATTACCACTTGTTGGCACTAAACAAAACCATTTATTGCAGTCTGAACAAATTAGGCTCTTGTGTCTTGTTGAAATCATCTAGAAGTTTGATTGCTTGATCAATATGAAATCAATCTCCAACCACCGTTTTCTGTTGTACTTTGTTACATGAAGGAATTTCTCTACCACTTAGCATTGAAAGGCATTGCTGATGGAACCCTGTTTTCATATGATGGTTTTTGAAGTTGCGCATTATTCACGCTACCAAGGATACATCACCTGTTCCATAATCAATGCCACAAATTTCACAATGGATCTTTATTTTAGATTCTCCCTTTTCTGAATATACTTTGAGAGTAAGTTTCTCATTGAAACTCTTCCATTAAACTTTTCACTTTTTTTTCCCAAGATGCCAATACAAAAGGATCAACAATTGTGCCTTCTTCCACTGACAAAGGCATATTTTCAACTCTTGTTTGTTTATTCATAGGTTCCTCCACATTCTCTTAAATGTTTTCAAATATTGGTATTGTTTCCACTGCATTTGAACCCTTTGTTTCCACATCAAATGTGCATAGTTTCCTCTTGATACCTAAAAGTGTTGTATAAACTTTCCATTTATTCTCTTGCTTTGGATTTAAAGCTAATCCATCCTAGATAAAATCAAAGGATATTCAACGATTCCATCATCCATAATTTTATCACAGATTTCAGCAAATGTACAACCTTCTCGACACTTGACAATGCCAATGAAAGATTTCTCTTCATTAGTAGTAATTTTATAATACAAGTCCATCTGTTTTTTCACATAAATAAATGAAAAAGTAAGTAAAATTCCACAAACATATTGGTTTATTATGAAAAAAAGAGCAAGGAATCAAGGTATGAACTTTCAATTCAAAGCTCCAAAAAACATGAATAACTATTACTATTGCGATGAAACACCTTGATTCAAAATGTACTATCGATGGATTCCTCAAATGGAGCTAAAACTAGAAATAAAAAAGAGTACTAAAACAGATTTGAGAGTTGATTTATTGAGTCAAACATTGACAAGTTTATAAGCAAGCTTAGGCCCTAAATTTGCCTCAATTTTGGCCTTATTTACATCATTTTTTTTGTGTCCTAAAGAGGTCAAAACCAAACCATCGTAGCTTTTACTATACGCTGGTATGAAATGGATTTTATTCAATTTATTGTTCACTATTATCTAGGGCTTGTAAGAGATAAAGACATTTTTTAATGTTTTTGGAGATACCAATGGGTAAGGACAATGCTTGATCTCTATGTTTTTGGAACTATCTTGTGGATCCACCATAGTTCTAGTTTCAAAGAATGATGGCGCATGGAGAATGTGTGTAGACCATCTAATCTTGAGCATAATCATAATAAAGAACTAATATCAAATATCACACATTGAAAACCTATTAACTCGACTTTAGGGAGACAAATATTTCAGTAAGATCAACCTCAAGTCCAGTTATCATCAAATTTGTATCAAGACAAAGGTTATGTGGAAGACATCCTTCAAGATGTGACAAGGACTGCTTGCATGGCCACTGATACCATTCAATGTTACCAATGGCCTTGCAGCATTCATGGGATGATGAAAAAAGTTCTACAACCACATCTTGACTCAACTTTGTGCTACAACTAGAAAAAATAGTCCAGGTTAAAACCTCAGTGAGTGTATATTCCGTGTAATCTAAAACATGGGTTATGAATTTCCCTCTAGTCATCAAGTGTACATATCAACGATTATATCACTATGGTGGTCCCTCTTATACATCTTAATTGTAGAATTGACCTTCTTAACCTCATTATCCTCAGGCTCTAACTACTCAATCTGTTGTGAGTGATGACTCTATTTTCTTGTGGCATTCTGATTTTGGTATGCTCGGTTGTGACAGTGGTGGAGTTCGTTTATTTGTACAAAATTTGGTTTTTGGCATCCATATATTGGATATGACTAAAATATCAACCAACTCCCCTCATTGGAAGAGAATATGCCACAAACTTTACATCTAATACATTAACAATTTGACTTCTGATGAAAATGTTATACACCAGCAATGCAAGCATCCTTAACTAGCTATGTTTTTCGTTCACGGGATCACATTTCTTATGGAAATGTTAAACACCAACAATGCAAACATCATTAACCATCCATCTTTCCCATTCAAAGGATCACGTTTCTTATGAACTATATGCATAATGTCACATATAGATCATATTTCTTACGAACTATATACATAATGTCATTGCAACTAGATTTGAACTTGAGATATTTAACCTTTTAGATTTTATGGTTAGAGAATGATGTTCTCCAGTTGCTACAGAATGTGTTAAAATTATAGATAGGACAACTTGAAAGGAAACTAGAATTAAAGAAATTGCATGCCATGTGGTGAGTTAACGTGCACAACACATCATTAATCACTATACATGGGAGAATGCCATTGAACACGAAACCTATATACTTTGTAAACTGCCATATATTGAACTTTTCTTCACTAGTATATATATATAGATTCAATAGTCGTGCAAATGAACTTAATAAGAATTGGTTAAGAGAACTTAACGAAAATTCTATGAACAGAGGTGCAATAGATACAACAATCATTTTTTAACCAATTTCATTACTCATAGAACCTTAATGCACATTACTAAAACACATGTAATAGCTACTAAATGCATGGTGGACATACCACATAGAAACATTCTATTCTAACAATGCATTCTGCCCAGTAATGAATAAAAGGCTGCACATGTTACATCATACCCTATGTTGGAATGAAGAATTACACATGACACCTCGCCCCAACATGAATAATTAATGATATCACATTTTGTAACAATATACTATTCCCAGTGTTACATCATTCCCTATGTTGGAATGGAGAATTACATATGACACCTTGCCCCAACATGAATAATTAAAGATAGCACATTTTGTAACAGTATACTATGCTCAGTGTTATAATCACATATAACATCATGCGCAACTAGTTAAAGAAATATGTATTGTGAATGGTTGAGATAAACTATCACACTTGATATCATGCCCCATCATGAATACATAATGACAACAGATTGAGTTTACATACCATTAGTTTGTAGCAAAAATTCATGATGAAATAACACATAGCAATTAACCAAAATATTATGGTGGGACAAAACATATTTGAATGGAAATATGTTATGACAATGTAATTTGAGGCTACACAAATTGCATAGTCTTTAGTTTCTCTTGATGTCCATGTAAGGCAATCAAGTATAACTACAACCATTAATTTGGTATGGTATTCTCTATTCTGTTGTATACATGTGCATGAGAAAACTAACCACTGCAAGGTCCTTAGAAAGTCATACGTAGATAGAACAAATTAACAAAGCAAACTATCAGTTGCATTGTCCTTAAAGAGGGCATATCATAATTTCTAGGGACAATGATAGCATAATATCTAGGGACAACGGTAGTAATACCAGAACTTATAGGTGTTCAGTTGTATGATTGTACAGGGATTCCAAAGGTAATTCTCCTCCACCCATCAGCCAATGAGGGACTCCAGAGACCAAAATCCCCAAACCTCACTTATTTCAAGGATTTCAGGGATTATTTTAGGGATGTTGGGAATCCGAAGTGGCTAATTTTGAGTGTTCAACAAGGAAACTAGCCTAAGGCAGCCAGAGGACTCCGCCCTTTAACTATGAGGGACTCCAGAGATGGAGATCTCCTCCCTTAGTCAATTCAAGTACCCTAGAGAACTTAAACAATAATTCTACCAATGGAAATAAGGAATTTAAGTCTACAATGTAAAGTTATGAGACGTAAAGGTTGACCTAATTGTTTTCCCTCGAATCCAGTTGGAAATTAGTTAGGTCAAATGGACATGACTACAAGTCTTTGTTCTCTGAATGGTAATGACAGTCAAGCAATAGCGTTACTACCAGTGTGCTTTCAGAAAGGACTTAACTATAGGGTTTTCACCCTCTAAAAGATAAGGAAAATTAGACAATTTTTTTAGCAAAGTATGTACACAGGTATGAATACCATATAACCAAGGTACATCAGGCAATAAACTAGCAATAAGGATTGACATCACTGTGATGGATTAATTCATGTTAGTCACCACATGTTTCTTAGTTAGCCTAGTTTCAAACAAAGCAATCTGCTAGAATACACCCTAGCCTCTAGACGCTAAATTATTCACAACATATACCTCAGTTAACCTAGTTTCAAACACAACATTGTTTGCTAAAATAAACCCTAGCATCCAAGCACAAAAATAGTAATAATCTATCACATTATTCTCCGCAGGTTCACTGTAACTAACCTCTAGTGTTGCAGGTCCCCCTACTTCCCTCGTGATGCCAAATGAAAAGAAAGCTCAGATGAAAACATGAATGCTCTTTCCCTCTTTCACAATATTTGTCAAATGCATGCTCTTTCTCAGTCAAATCATCTTTCCCTCTTTGCTCGAATTCTCTTTTGAATGCTCAGATCCGTCACAGGAAGGCTTTTCTTAAGGCTAACGTTGATAGATTCAAGGTTACAGGTTTAAGGCTTCTAGTTCTCCTCACCCCTTCCTCGCAGAATATTGTCTCCGTTCTAGTAACTAATCCAATTTTCATCTGGATCTCACCCGAGCAATGCCATCCATAAAAAAGGTCATTCACCCACCCCCGGTCTGTCAATGGAGGGGTTTGTCTCTCCTTTCTCTCGGTGATCCCTCCTCTCGCATTTGGCCGCTCAGTACCAGGAAGGTTTACATGCTCAGATCCGTGCACAAGAAATGTTCAGTTGGACAAACCTTTTTCTCTAATGGTGTTGGTCGCTCAGTACTAGGCAAGTGCACAAGAAATGTTCAGTCGGCCAAACCTCTTGCTCCAATGGTGCTCGAATGCGAATGATGCCTCACACTCAGTTGACGCTCTTTTTATTTTTCCAAACCCACAAAAAAGCCCATTTGGCCTAAAAAATAAATAAAAAAATAGCTTAAAATATTTATATTCCATATGTAATAAAAAAAAAACCCTCTAACCCTTAGTTATATATCCAATATAATTTTTTGGGTTTTTCTAAAAAACATTACCCCAATATGAATGCATGTGATATAATATTGCTTTGTCAGTGATTCCCCCATGCTCTATGGGCAACGCCCAGGCTCTATACGCAGTGCCCAGGCTCTACGCACAATGCCCAGGCTCTATGCACAGCGCCTCTTGCCAGGTGAGCAACACCCTCACTAATTTCAACCTTCCAGCCTTCAATTCCAGTTTTTTGAGCTATGTGAGTGATCGATTGAGAACATAGAGGACAAATGAGTGTCTTGAGGGCTTTTATACTTGATGAATTGGTTTCTTTGAGCTTTGGGACCCACTTTTCCCTCTTTTTTCACTTTAACCCTTTGAAACTTTACCTTTCATTTTGACTTCTTTTCTTTAGCAATTGATAATTTTGATGGACTAGGAACTCTTTGAATTTGCATTTTGATGTTTTGGCATCTTTGGAAAACTTGAGTTAGCAGCTTGGGATGATGAAATTATTACATTTGAAAGGCATAAAATTACATGATGAAAAATATAAAAAATTAGATTTGAACTTAAAATTACATGTTGAAATGAAATATTTTCTTCACAAATCATCTTCACATAGAGAAGAGAAGTTTATGTAGATCACCCTTTACTTGTTGGTCTTATGCAATGGAATGGAGTTTTATTGAACCTTGGAAACCCTAATGACCTAATGAAACCTTGAAAACCCTAAAAGACCTAATGAGACCTTGAAGGATTGAATTTCAAGATGGCATGACTAATATTGATTTTATGGATCGTGTACAGTCAGCAAGGTATGAAGATATGCCAGCAAGTAATCAAATTTGTAGAAGAGTGATGAGTTTTGGACTTGGGGCTACCATCAGTGACTAATTTTTTGCGTGACCTAGTGGAATGATAAAAAAAATCCGAGTGGGACTCCTAATATGATATGAAAAGAAGATTTTGATCACTGTTTGCATCTTATCTCATAACAACTTGTAATAGTTAACAAACTATGATAGACTTAGTTAGCTCAAGAATTTTGAGTTGAGGGTCAAAGGATAGGCATGTAGAGTGATTATATTATTTACAAGGTCCAGTTGCAGTTGTAGCACTAATGTGGTGTGTGTGCAAATAGTTAACTCAAATTAATTGAGTTAAAATCAGTTTAACTAGTTCTAATTGATTGATGAGCTAGTGGAATATCAAGTGAATTAAAATAGGTTTAATTCACAAGTAGTGATATACCAAGTAACTGATGATTCACTATTAATAGTTGCATGCATGTCAATTCTAATGGAGAACTAGTTGAGACAAAGGTTAAAGGCAAGTAAACTAACAATTGTATTTTTAACGAATTGCATAGGTGAAGTTATAAAGCCATAGGAATCCCATGATGGATTGCACAATCAAGGAAGGATGAATTTTCTATTTAATAGGGGTTTATTTCTCTAGGGATTGCATGAGAAAGGCAGGCTGAGGGTAGGCAGGAAATTGGATATGTGTTTGTCCATTTTTTCCTAGATCAATGTGAAGCAATTGGTAGAGTGTACGAGGTTGTGGTGAGCACACATGCATTGTATTGTTTCATGATTCCTTGGTTGATTATAAAATAAAGACGGAGGGGTTTTGAGCAATTTCTTTCCCCAGGAAAATCTTGTGTTGTGCGATTGATTTACTTTTTTCTCTTATTTGCATGAGATTGAGCGATCGTGGTTTATATTCCACAAATATTTTAGAAGGATTCAGTATCTTGTTTTAGTACATTGCATGATCAGATTGAATCCATTGGTGTAATTTCTACATGGTATCAGATTTGTGTTAGAGATTTTCTACATAACGTGTCAAGCTATGCTCAAGTCGTTCCAACCTTACCCTATGAAATTCTTCCTCATTCTCTTCATGATGTTACCCCATCATTCTTTGTGCTTTACTTCCCTCTAACCTTGGAAACAACTCTTGTCCACTTATTATCTAGTCATTATTAGTACTCACCACGAAGGTCTCACTAGGTGTATTCAAATTCACACTTTAACTTATTTCATGATAAGATAATTATTGAGGACACTCTTCTCATTTCTAACTATATGTGCTTATAATCTGGTAAATGATAGGTCAAGGGGGTTATTGTGGAGAGAATAAGAGAGAGAGATAACTCTTCTCATTTATAACTATAGATGTTTATAATCTAGTAAATGAGAGGTCAGTGGGGTTATTGTGGATGTTGACCTAGTCCATGAACTCAATCAGGGAAGAGGATTCAACCAACCAAAATTCAAGTCAAGCATTCAAGGGTCAAGTCAACCACCCAAAATCTAAGTCGACTAGCTAAGTTTCCAGGTAATCAAGCAAATTAAATTGGCTGGAGAAGTAATTCAATTGACCAAATTGATAATCAAATTAATAAGAGAATATATTAATTAGGAAAAAAATGGAGATTAACCAATAGTGCAATAAAATGACCTAGGAAGTGAAATAAATCAACTGTTGTAGTAGAATATATTCTAGAGAAACTATATGATGTGTGGGAGGTTCGTATAGCGCATGTGTAAAGGAAATCCACTCAACAACAATGAAATGGTGGTTTTGAGAGAGTGATGACCTATGGGGAGTGAGAATACACCATCCGACAAACAATCTTAGCTTAGGGAGTGAGATTATTTCATGATAAGTTTGAGGAAACTCCTCTCATTTATAACTATAGATGCTTATAATCTGGTAGATGAGAGGTCAATGGGGGTTATTGTGGAAATTGACCTAGTCCATGAACTCAATCAGGGAAGACGATTCACCCAACCAAAATTCAAGTCAAGCATCCAAGGGTCAAGTCAACCACCCAAAAGCTAAGTCGACTAGCTAAGTTTCCAGTTAATCAAGAAAATTAAATTGACTGGAGAAGAAATTCAATTGACCAAATTGATAATCAAATTAATCAGAGAATATATCAATTAGGAAAAAATGGAGATTAACTAGTAGTGAAATAAAATGACCTAGGAAGTGAAATTAATCAACTGATGTAGTATAATATATTATAGAGAAACTATATGATGTGTGGGAAGGTCGTATAGCTCATGTGTAAAGGAAATCCACTCAACAACAATGAAATGGGCTTAGAGAGAGTGATGACCTATGGGGAGTGAGAATACACCATCCAACAAACAAATCTTAGCTTAGGGAGTGAAATGTTGACTTGTGGGACAAAGAAATACTCCAATAGCCACACAAAGACCAAATTATCAACTCCCTATACGTTAGAAATAGCGTTGGAATGAGCACCATTGGTTGTCCATCTTCAAATGGACATACAAAGGAAAATAAAAGTCGTTGGGTTGATTATTTGCTTATGGTGATTGTATTTATGGAAAAAAATCTCAAACAATAGCTAACAGAGAATCCTCCTTGCTAAACAACACATAACTAGCCATTAAATTACAGTCCAGCTCCATTTCAAACCCATAGATATAAAAAATTTCATTGAAACCAATAAATTCATACATTGAGTTAGAATCCCAAATGGAAAGACCGACATTCAATTAGCTTCGCCAAGATCTTTTTTATGCATTAATGAGTAAGTTACAAGATCTTTAGTTCATCTCTAATCTCCTCAATGAATTTTAGTAAACATTCTTCTTCATTTGTAGCCAAAGAACCCCTCTTCCTTGTAAGGAAAAAATATATAGGAGGATGGCTTGGATAGGGGATAACTATAAGGTCAAGCATCCTCGATCTTTCAACCTATCCAAACTTGTTTGTCCTTGTCTTTATTTTCATATTTTTGTACAATGGGAAGAGATTTCCTATTGTTTTATTTTTTTAATACACAATTTATTTATTTGGAAATGATATTCTTCCTTTATTTACATCTCATGTGCTTGCTTATGATTTAATTGAATGTGGGGGTGGAAAGTGATTATGACAACATGGGGTCTTTCACACCAACAACCTAGAGTCCTTCAACAACCCTAGCCTCAGACCTTATCTATGCCAGTGAGTCAATTGTGAGTCAATTGTTCTTGTACAAATTCATTAAAATCATGAAGGACTAGAACTTGTTGCTATATATTTGGTATCTTCTCTTTTGAATTATCTAGTGTATTGATATTAATATGAAATTAAATTTGTTACTATAATTTATATTTCATTTCAAACACTTTTTTTATTTGACTCACAAAGATTTGAAATTAAAATCTCATTATTTACATAATACTTAATGTCACATCCATCACTATTTAAACTACACTCAATAACATATTTCATTCAACTTTAAAATAATAATTCACAAAATTGAAATCAGTAAAATCATTAAAATTTTGAAAAATGTATTTCAAAACAAGGTGGACCTAAGGTGATTTGATTTGATAAAATCATGTTTTGCTAGTTTACCTAACATATCTTAGTTAGGTGATGAAAAAGGGACACGGGCAGATATCTTAGTTAGGTGAAGGAAAAAGATGAAGGGTTATTTTTTTCATAGTATTTATTTATAATTATGGGTTTGTTTGAGGATAATATTATGAATCAGATACAATAGGTGTTAGGTAAGAAGATGATTTAGGTAAATAATATTGAAGTGGGTTTCAATTTAAATAAAACTAGTTAGTGTTTCTTGTTATTTAATTTAATTATTGAATTTTAAAAAGTATGAATCAATGCTTTGAATGTTTAGTTTAAATATAATTAAAATAGTTTAAATATAGTTTAAATATAGTTACAAGCTATTTATGTTTATTTTAAAATTTTAATTAGAAAATATTGTAAAACATTTTAAACTATATTTTTATATAAAATTTTAAACACAAAGTTACAACAAAACTCTTACACAATTAGTCACTCTATCTAACCACCCAAAATAATCTCATTTGACAATGAGATTATCTGAAAGATATAATTTTAATCAATAATGTTCATTTTAGAAAAATTATTCAAATTAATAGAAAAGTTAAAAATGGAGAAGATTAATATGAATATTAATAAATTTATAATAATAAAATTAATTATAAATATGTTTTTATTTTAATTAGTTGATGTAAATTTATATTAATTTGGAATGTATTCTATATTTATAAATATAAATATTAGCAAAGAATAAGTGAGTATTGGGACCATCCTGAACACATTTGGAATCATGAGATGAGAATCAAGATGGAGCCTAGGGTTTCAGGAATCAAACTCCTAAGGTTTGTTGTAGGATGGCAGCTCTAGATGTACGGATGGCCAAAGCTGTCAGTCCTCTGTCAACATATGGACAACATACGACATCAGGCAACCGGTTTTGGGGCCTCGTACACATCGGTTGCAATTGGTGGGTTTTTAGAATATTGGGTAAGAGTGGTAAACATTTCAACGTTTTCACAGTTTGGGCGTTTTCCATCTACATCGGAAAGTGACTAGGAGAACGGATTAGTCGGCGGTGTAATTTTTGTATTTACTCAAGAAGGGGAAAATGGTTAGTCCAAGAGACTTTGTTGATCTGGATCCTTAGCCAAAATTCATCTTATCAGTTTGAGGCCTTGAGTTGACTCAACAAAATCTAAACAAATTCAGGCTTCCAGCTAGATCCCCAGCTAGAAAAATGGGTCTCTTTGGGAAAGAGCGGTTAAGAAAAGTTGGTTTGAGGTTTTTGGAGGAAGGTAAGATTAACCAAGCCACATCATCTATATGGGAATATGACAAGGGTCGTCAAGAAGGACAAACATCATCAACGAAAACAATAGAAAAACCACTCTGGGCAGCAGCGGAAATCCAGGTAAGACCGTTGAAGCCTCGGAATTCCGTTGCAACAACATGGGGGTAAACCACCCGGTCCGGACCTTAGAGAAAGTCCTTTTCCATTTGGTGTAGTGGCTCCAACTGGAGATAAAGGGACCAGTTTCCCAATAAGGATGATGAGGGTGTGTTTTATTTATCTAACATCCAAATGGGAAATGATTTAATCTATCACATGCATTTAACTAAAATATCTATTCTACTATATACCCGAGAGTGTTCATTCCTTTATGTGATCTAAAAAGATATCTTTCAATTATTAGTAATGAAGATTATTTAAAAGTTGAAAGAGATGAAAATTATGTAAAGATAATTCTTTTGTCAAAATAGTTTAATCAAAAGGATTGTGAAATGTATATCGCATTTATATGCTTGATTATACATGAGATAAGAAATCATAAACAAATATCAGTACAGAAGTGCATTTAACATTCACTTATGATAACAACTCTAATATATAATGCAGATAAAAACATAATTGTGAATTTTGAGAAGCAAAACTTGATATAACGTGTAGAAGTACCATATATATGAGGTTCTACTCATTCAATCTGACAATAGTTTTTTGCTCCTCTTCACTTTCAAACAATTTAAAGAGTACAATAGTGCAACTTCAGTTAAACAACTTCAAATGTCAAAAGATAACAGCTTTCGTTCCATTAATTTATCAAGGCATTCACAAACTTATAGAAGTGCATTCTTTGCAAATTTTTTTGACAAATTTCTAGACCCTTCTCTAAATGCATGAGAAGGGTTTAAATACTAAACTAAAATATGTTTAAAATAGATTATTACATAAAAAATGGAGGAGGTTTCCAACAACCATCCTCGTAAAGAGTAAACTTAAACTACAATCTAGGAAATAAAATAACAACATGATTATGTGGGATGATCCTCTTTGCGCATTAGATCTCGAAGGTGACAAATATCCACCATTAGCTTTAGCTGAGATGGTTGTGTAATTCCAGATCTGACCTGGCCTTTAAACACTACATTCGAAAGTGTTGACTGCGATTTATTTGTAGAATCAGTTAATGACTGTAGAGTTAGGCACTGATGATAAGGTTTGATCAGAAAATTCCAGTAATTTTCTTGATCAAACTTATTTATCTTTTTAATAATTTCCACCTGCAACTTTTTAATTTCCTTCCACTGTGCTTCTAATGGTTTGAGCTTTGGGAGCACTTCAGCTGTGGATTCTTTAATAAGTTTAGCTTTCAAAATATATTCATTAACATATTCAATGATTTCATTTGTCAGCCTTGATGCCTTTGTCATTGCCTTTTCTGCTTGTCTCAGCTACATTTCCCAATCCTTAAATAAAATCTCCTTGTGAAATTTATCTATCTTAGGGAGGTCAGCTTTCTTTCTTGCGTCAGACCCTTGCCACTGAATGAACTCAATAATATTCTTTTCAAATTTTTCACATTCAAGCCTCCTGTTAGCCACTTTTTGGATCAGAATTTTGCTTGTATCACAGTAAGAACTAGTGATTTAAATTTGTCGACAAAAAGTTTCTTCCTGCTGCTTTAGCTTTGCATTCATTTCCAGTGCTTCTTTTATGAATTACTCTACTTGAGGCTGACTTTTTAATTTGTCCATTACTGCTTCAAGTTGTGTTTATTTCTCTGTAATCTGCACCTGGCGCTGCAACTTAAGTCTTTAAAAATATTTTTGAAATTGAAACATCTTCATTTCAATCTGCTTACTAGAATTAAACTTTTCCTGTTCTAGCAGTTTCTCCAGTTCTTGAACTTTGTCCTCTTTTTGCTTAAGTAGAAGTTGTACCTTTGTAGCTTTGTCAATGGTAGCAATAACATATGCTCCTGCAAACTGTGATTCGGTCAAATGTTCTATAGGATCAGCCAAATGGTCTGTGATGCAGATAAAAAGATAATTGTGAATTTTGAGAAGCAAAACTTGATATAATGTGTATAAGTACCATATATATGAGCTTCTACTCATTCAATCTGACAATAGTTTTCTGCTCCTCTTCACTTTCAAACAACTTAAAGAGTACAATAGTGCAACTTCAGTTAAACAACTTCAAATTTCAAAAGATAACAACTTTCATTCCATTAATTTATCAAGGCATTCACAAACTTATAGAAGTGCATTCTTTGCAAAAAATTTTAACAAATTTCTAGACCCTTCACTAAATGCATGAGAAGGGTTTAAATACTAAACTAAAATATGTTTAAAATAGATTATTGCATAAAAAATGGAGGAGGTTTCAAACAACCATCCTCGTAAAGAGTAAACTTAAACTATAATCTAGGAAATAAAATAACAACATGATTATGTGGGATGATCCTCTTTGCTCATTAGATCTCGGAGGTGAAAAATATCCACCATTGGATTTAGCTGAGATGGCTATGTAATTTCGGATCTGACTCGGCCTTTCAACACTGCATTCGAAAGTGTTGACTGTGATTTATTTGTAGAATCAGTTAATGACTGTAGATTTAGGCACTGATGATAAGGTTTGATCAGAAAATTTCAGTAATTTTCTTGATCAAACTTATTTATCTTTTTAATAATTTCCACCTGCAACTTTTTAATTTCCTTCCATTGTGCTTCTAATGGTTTTAGCTCTGGGAGCACTTCAGCTGTGGATTCTTTAATAAGTTCAGCTTTCAAAATCTATTCATTAACAGATTCAATGATTTCATTTGTCTGCCTTGATGCCTTTGTCATTGCCTTTTCTGCTTGTCTCAACTACATTTCCCAATCCTTAAATAAAATTTCCTTGTGAAATTTATCTATCTTAGGGAGGTCAACTTTCTTTCCTATGCCAGACCTTTGCCACTAAATGAACTCAATAATATTATTTTCAACTTTTTCACATTCAAGCCTCCTATTAGCCACTTGTTGGATCAGAATTTTGCTTGTATCACAGTAAGAACTAGTGATTTAAATTTGCTGACAAAAAGTTTCTTCTTGCTGCTTTAGCTATGCATTCATTTCCAGTGCTTCTTTTATGAATTTCTCTACTTGAGGCTGACTTATCAATTTTTCCATTGCTGCTTCAAGCTGTGTTTATTTCTCTATAATCTGCACCTGGCGCTGCAAATTAAGTCTTTCAAAATATTTTTGAAATTGAAACATCTTCATTTCAATATGCTTACTGGAATTTAAATTTTCCTGTTCTAGCAGTTTCTCTAGTTCTTGAAATTTGTCCTCTTTTTGCTTAAGTAGAAGTTGTACCTCTGTAGCTTTGTCAATGGTAGCAGTAACATATGCTCCTGCGAACTGTGATTTAGTCAAATGTTCTGTAGGATCAGCCAAAGGGTCTTTCCATAGAACATCTACAGATTCATCCATAAGATTTGAAACTGACTCATCAATTCTTCTTATTTTTCTTCTCTTAAATACATCCTTATGACTTGGACTGTAGAAGACATCAAGTGAGGGTATCTCTTCAATTTTTAAAACAATTTGTTATGTAGGGTATGCCAGAATGATCTCTTGATCATGAAATTTTGGTACCTGCTGTAGTGGAATTGAAGTTTCCGCTAAATTTTTGGAATGCTCTGGTGTTTGAAAACGTGTTGATTCATCAACATTAAGCTTTGGTGGTGGTGGTGTTTCTAGTGTCTTGGAAAAATTCTCCCATTCTTTCTTCAAATCTTTTGATTGAGCCTTTTTTGTCTGCTCGGGTGTATTCTGGATATGATGAACTCCTTGAGAAGATGATTCAGCTCCATTAATTTCTCCTTCTATTTGCATCTCAATACCTTTAATCACTTTCTCAATTATTTTCTCAGGACTCTCATTCCTGCTCTCATATTCATGATCAGAGTGATCTGAATTCGGAGAATTATGTTGTGATTGCCCTGACTCGTGATTTGATTTCTCTTGAGATTCATCCTCTGACATATCCTTAGCCTCATTATCCAGACTAATACTGGGAGTTGGCATGTTGACATCTTCAATAGATAATAAGTCCAAAGGGATTGTTTCTAGCCTCTTAATTATATATGCTTGGAAAGCCTAAAAATCTGTTTTACTGGCTGACTGGATGCATTTTTCAATACATCTGTGAACTTCTCCACACCTTCAAAGAAATCATCAAAAATATCTCTCTCATTCAATAAATGTTTAAGCTTAAGCTCAGTGATGAAATTCTTAACCACATTATTAGGATCAAATGGCCTTTTTGGCATTAGAGCTAGATTTAATGAAGTGATATTTGAAATCTCTTTGAATGCATGACCAATGTCAAAAAGGGAAAAAGTGCCACATTGTAAAGGGAAAGTAGGCCAAATGGCCTTCGTGGCATATTTGAGTTGTTTGGACATGCCACTTACTAGAAGTTTGTAGGAAATTTCCCTGGCTAGGAGCTTATGAGGAACATAATAAGGCAAAACATGGGGGAAAGAATAACTTCCAAAAACTATGATATAAGTGAATTTTTCTTCAGAAAAACATCTAGAAACTGGTAAAATGTCTGTGTTATTTTCCTTAGAAATCTTAGGGGCTTTTTCATTAAAGATAACTTGATGGATGGGTAAAATAACTCCATTGCAAATTTTATTGAAATGTAAATGAAAATATGATTCCCAAAGGGATCTATGGTATATATGGATTGGAGTGGGGTCCTAGGTTGTCCATTTACATCCCATGATAGGAAAGCTTGTACAAAAGCAAATTGCATCCATAATGTAAGCACTCATATATAAGGGGGGTATTGTTCCAGTGGAAACACTACTTTTTCTTTTGTATTCCATGATAGTTCTAGACAAATTATCAGACAAAATGCTCGCCCAATTCATAATAGAGGAATTGACGATTGCGTCAATTAAAGGGACCCATACTATGGAAAACCTAGTGGTATATTATTTAACAAACAACCTACATAGCATTCCAGCTGCATAACAATAAGGGGAGGGTAACTGTGCTATCGAGTACATACCCAATTTGCCCCACTTTAGCTCTCCTTAATGATATTTCCATCCATTTATCACTTTCATGAGGTTAGTATTCTTCTGCGACATGGGCAAGTGGTACATTATCCGTAAATCCTCTATAGTGAACAAACCAATATTCTCCAGCTTTGAATTCTTGAATGATCTATCTGCTATGTTAAGGTGGTAAATTACCCACTTTACCATATTTGTATAGGGTAAAATATTCGGTCTCATTGCTATTCTGTGAAGAAATGAAAATGTAACGTGTTAGGGTCCTATAAATATAGGATTCATAATTTTGAATTGAATTTTGATAGTCTTGTAAATATGTACATACCTTGCTTTCTGCAAGTTGTTTTCCCATATTTTGAAAAAAATAAAAATAATAAAATAATAAAAAATCAAAAAGAGGGTAAAAAGTCCTAAAAGAAAGATCAAAGGACTTAAAAAAATATAAACCCTAAAAGAAAATGATGAAAGTAAGACATGAAAGTGAGCAAGTTCAAATGCCACTACTTTTTATTTTTTCTGTTAAATAAATGATTATGGCAAAGTGTCAATAAATGCCATAATCCATGATGAGTTAAACTGTTTAATCTTGACTTGTCATGTTTTCAATTTCATGTTTTAGATAGTGAATAAAGATTTGTCAAACAGTTTAAACTTGACAAATTAGTAGATAGGTAGAGAATAATGAGGAGCTCAACAGTTTAATCTGAGCCCTCAGATGAAATAAGGTAGATCTAGATAGTTTATGCTTTAAGAGAATAAATGTTTCAAGGTTGCAAGTCTAAATGCAGTTGCCAAATGAAGAAAAAATGTTAGACTAATGTTGGGTAGGTTGAAAGAAGTGGGAAAAATCATGTAATATTCATCATCGAGCAAAAAATCACTAATTTCCCATCCCCTGTAAGTATTTAGTGTTTTATACTATCGGTCAAAAAGGCTCAGAGAATTTCTCTGACTTTTTTTGGGACCAGACCCAAGGCTCGATGACTGGATAGTGGAAAATGTTGAGTTCTTATGATAACATCCCCTTTTGTATTATTTATCCCTCATTCACACTTTTTAACTTATTTTCCTAAGTAAGGACTCTTTCTTACTTAATGAAACCTAAAATCCCATATAATTAACTTCTTTCATTCATAAAACATACAAAAACCCTCAAAAAACACTCTATCCTAAGTAAAATAGTGAAATCATGAAATGACAAGCTTTGCCTTATCTTATTCATTTTACTTAGTCATTTAGTGTATTTTTGTGTATTCCATTTCACCTTGTCATATTAACTTCTAATTTACTTTATTTAATTCCTTAAAAATATCTTATCCTATTTATATAAATCCCTTTATTTTAAATATCCCCCAAAACCCACTATTATAAAGATTTTGGACCAAAGATATTATCCACATGTTAAAATGAAAACCCAAATAATGCGCCCCTTGGTCTAAAACTAACCTTAATGAAATATCCCGCCCCCTATGGTTATAGACCCTTTAGTGGTTTAAAACTATATAATAAAATAAATCCCGCGCCCATACATATGTTCAAAACTAAACATATTCCCTCGCACATCACATTTTTATCATAAGTTTTAAACCCAAATAAAGTTTTTTTTATAAGGTTCAAAAGGAAAAAACCCCATGCCTTTGCAACCGCACATATCAAGCCTTCCCCGCAATACTAACCCTTCCCCTCATAAACTTTTAACCCAAAGTTTGATTGAAATAAAGACTTAGGTTTGTTTCAAATAAACTTTAACCCGCCATTATCCATATCCGCCATCCTATATAAAGCCTCACGCTTTGTATTATTTAACCCCCATTATATTATTTTAACCATATACCCCCGCCCATATGTATAAAACCCTTTATATATATAAAACCTTTACCCCGAGTCATATTTTATAAAGGTTTTAAACTTCAAAACCCCTGCTTAACATTGGACTGGTCCCACCATTTCCCTTTGGCCACACCTTTCCAGTTAATCCTCACCCTTCGCTCTCGATCATGAGATCTAACGGTCTCAGATCGATGTCGCGCGCAAAAATCAAATGCTCACCGAAACCCAAATCGGACGCGAAATGGGCAGTTTTGCCTATTTCTCCCTCTGCGACGTGTCATTTTCTTATTTGATCGCATCCGTTTTGATTGAAACCACTTACTGCTGAAAATGAACGCGAATACCATCGTCTGGTTTCACTGTTTAAACTGAAACCTCTCTCGCCTATGATTTGACCTACAATAAATGATAAATAAATAAAATCCAAATAAGGTTAAAACCTTTGAAATATACATATCATTTCATTTTCGCGCAGTGTATCCATTTCTTCACTTTGCTCTCGACTGTGTAAAAGCCTTTTTAAGTCCTGATTGCAGATTTTATCTGCAGAAACTCCCAATTGACCACAGATTCACCATTGAAGAACTGATAAAGAATTATTCACTGCACCAGTATACCAACAGATTTCAGATTCAACCACGATCCTCTCAAAACCTTTTTCAAGCAACCAAATACCTTCATCTTAAGGTATTTCCCGACAAACTAGAACCTGCAAATTTAGTTTAGACCATCAATGATTAAACCAGGGCCTTGATTAAGAGTTTTGACTGGCTTAAAATTGCCTAAAAATGCCAAAAAGATGCCAAACCCTGGCAAATTTTTTCCAGGAAGTTCCATATTTCAAAAATTACTCCTTGAAGCCGATTTCCTCAAGTTTTAAGCCCCTGAAGACCAAATTCAAAGACGTAGAAGGACTTAAAAGCTTGAAGATACCTTAAAAAGCCCTTTTTCAATCAAAATCCATTCAGGAAACCCTCATTTTCTGTCTTATCCCAATTTACATTCTCTAAGAAGCCTAACCGAGCAAAAAAGACCAATAGAGACTATATTTTGCTTAAAAATTGCCCAATTCATCCTCTGAAAAAGAAAAATAATTTCTGCAAGCAATTTAATCTTGCAGAAGTATCCCAGAATGACTAAAAAGCAGAGCACAGTTAAACCTGGAGGATCTAAACCAACTAAGCCTGGGGGATCCAAAACCCCTAAATCTGAAGGATCTAAAGCTGTTAAATCTACTCTAGTCCTTACTACTAAATCCACTGTGTCAGTGAATCCCCTCCAGCCACCTGTAGCTGCTGTAGAAAGCCTCCCATTGACTAATATTGACTACAAAATTGTTGATCCTATTGTAGAAGTCAACCTCTTGGAAATACATAATTGGTGTTATAATAAATACTTGGACAAGGATGAAATGCCCATTTGGGAGACTAATTTTCCCAAATATATAGTTCCATTGTCCCACCCTGGCCAAGATCTTATTAGATTATGTCAAAAATATTATGAACCAGATCAAAGGGCCATAGTCAATGCTGATAGAGAAATCCTTTTTACCATCACAGTAGAATCAATAAATCAAATGCTTCAATTACAATTTTATCCTCAATCAGTCCCCCTGACTATAGAAGCTTTGACCCAGTTGTACTTAGGTCTAGACTTTCCTAAGAAGTTCATGACATTTCAAAACTTTATGCCTTCCCATGTTGACATTCCTAAGTTAAACCCTCCTTATTCCACTGCTAAATTCCCTGAAGGGTCTAGACATATTATCTCTATGCTATCTTTTATACTTGGATACTTTACAGATGGATTCACTGATGAGTCCATTCTCGGCTTTCTATCCACCTTGTCCCCAGGCCAACCTCCTTCGATCATCTTTGATTTTGCTGGTTTCATAGCCAACAATATACATTATCAGCTGACCAAATTACCCACTGAAGGGGTTTTTAGATACTCATCCTATCTGTTTCACTTATTCTTATTCTTTCAAGCTGATAGATTTCCTATTGCATTGCAAAAGATGGACTTGGAGGGTAAGCCTTTATCCATTATCTTTTGGACTTCCTTGCTCAGGAAAGAGGGTAGTGATTTCACCTACACAGATTTTTCAAACCTCTTTCAACACCCAGTAATGAACATTTTGAATAAAGCAGAACAACCCAGAGTCAGTGAAGAAATGAAAAGAATCCTACAACTTTCAGAACATAGTAAAGTGGGATATTGGTATCTATATGAGAAGCATACATAGTTAAGAATTTTTGGATCAAACTTATTACCTTATAATTTACCTAGATATTTGAGCATGAGAATTTTTACACTGGAGTATTTGAGACAAATTCTCAATTCTGATTCTATTAACTTCATGGCTGCTAGAAAAAAGACTCAATTTAAGTTAAAGAATCAGGTTGGTCCCTTTATCATAAACAACAGAGATGTAGAAAAAGAGATCACAAAAAGATTAGCAGAGTTTAAATTTCAAGAAAGTTTTCCATGGAACTATGATCCTCAAGGGATCCTGAGCAGTCTAAGGGTAAAATGCAAATTGACTCCCTTCATACATGAGCTTAAGCCTGAGATTGAGAAGTTTTCCAACCAATCAGAGTGGGTAGAAAATACACTAACAGATACAGCTAGTACAACAGAGACAGCAGGTAAAATGAATACAACACAAGCTCTTGAAGTTGTAAAGAAGCCAGAAATATCAGCAAAAAGAGGCAGAGAAGAAGGAGCATACACAACAGAAACAACTACAGAAACTAAATTCAAACTGATTTATAATAAAAGGCTTAAATTTAATTCATTTGGGAAAGAAAAGGTAATTGACATTGAAGATACAAATGCTCCAGAAGTAAATAATGATGAAGCAACAGTGATAGTGAATGAAATACTTGTAGAAATTGAAAAAGAAAAAAAAACAAGTAAAGATGACACTCAAATGATTGAAAAATAGAATAATATGGAGGTCTCTTCCTCACAGATAGTTGAGGAAAAAGATTTAGATATCAAGGAAAAATACAAGCAGATAAAGCAAAAGAATGAGGAAATCAAATCAGAAATATATTCTCAATTCCTCAAGCAAAAACCTGGGAATCAAAATAGGCTACTGACAGCCTTTGATTATTCTACAAACAAGATGATTATGTCATTTTTGCAACCAACTACCTCAACACCAAAAACAGTGGTAGATTATAAAAAGGTGGAGTTTGAGGTAGACACTAAAACTGTTCATGAGCTGGACCAAATTGAATTTCATAGACATAGCTCTGAAATGTTCTATTCAATAGTGGTGACTAAAGCAACGAGTGCTAGCAAGTTACAGAATACTATTCTTAATATGCAGGATCAAATGAAGTTAGATAAGGGATCTTTGTATGCAAAGGACCTAAGGATTAAAGCCTTAGAGGATTTAGTTTTACAGGTGGGATATGATCCCTCAAATATTCAAGCAGTAGAATTGTTGGTTAAGAAAAAGAATGATGATATTGCATCTTTGAGTAAACAGCTTAAGCTTCCTCAAAGTGAGCATCCACAGACCAAAGAAATCCTTCAGGATCAAACTGAAAAAGAAGAGATGATGAAGCTCATCCTCAAATTAACTTCACAAGTCAAAGAAATGGAATCCCAAATGGACCAGCTAGTCCAAGAGAAGGAAACTATGAAAGAACCTGACACTTCTATCATTCCTTCAGTTATACCAGTGATTACCACAATAGTGGCTTCCACATTAGGAGAGAAACTAGCACCAAATGAATCACTGGAAACTGCAGTGCCAGTGATTTCAACTACTACTTCAACCACATATTCTTCTACAACACAGGTTCAACAAACAGATGAAGCAGGCCAAATTGTTAAAGCTATGGAGGAAATGTCTTTGAAAACTAATGAAATCAACAACCTAAAGAAGATGATTGATAATCTTGACGCTACAAATAAGTTAGCTCTGATAAATTCTAAAACCCATGAATAGAAGGAAATCGGACTTGGAGAACAAATCAAGGGTTTACAAAAAGAGCTAACTTTCACTGAGCAAATTTCATTTGTAAAAAATCATCTATGGACAAACATAATTGAAGCCATTCACACTCAATGGCCTTCAATTCAGGTTATATATGAGCAAAGAGATTTATTATTAGCAGCTCAGGCAAAGATTCAAAAGACCAAAGATGAGTTAACTGATAAGCCTGCTCAGGCTTTAAAACTCATCACATTCTTGAACAACAAGAACAGGGTAGAATTGGAGGAATTACAGGTATTGGAAAGAATAGAAACAATCTTACAGATTAAAAAGGTTGTAACTAAGAAGAATTTGATGAACAATGTGTTAGAGAAATGTGAATCAATGAACATTTCCATAACAAAGTTTATGGTAAAATACATAAACTTAAGATAGAGGGGTCTACCAGACATCCATGTTTTTAATGAAAAACTGATGCCCCAGAAGGATTATAATAAAAATATCAGGGAATTTTCCAAGGAGCAAGTAAAAAAACCATTACCACGAGGCACTCCCACAGGAAAAGTCCTCCTTCAGCATTTTGAAGATTTGTTCTTTTTACAACATGAGAAAAAACATATCTTTGTTTTCAAGCCCACTTATTCTAAATACACAGAGGCTGATGAGAATTTTAGAAAGCTAAAGAATGTCAAAATTCCCAATGAAGAACAGTGGCAAACATTTACTGATTTAATGTAAAAATGAGAGGTAAAAAAGTGAATAAAGGTTACCTTCAAGAAACAGTCAAAAGAACAGTGAAATAAAAAAAAACAGTTTGTTGATTTTACTGCAAAAAGACATATTTTTACAGTAGTAAAACAATGAAACTGTAGCAAATTTAAAGAGTATCATATGAAAGAGTGTCAACGAAGGCAAGTCAAAAGCCAGATATTTTCTATAGCCAACAAGCAGGACATCTAATCAATCAAAAACTTCTTGTTAGATAAACAGTCCTATTTATTTTGGATAAGAGGACAACTTGCTGATATGTTAAGCAACTGTCCCTCTTATTATGTAAAGATATTTTCTTTTTCCTAAAGATATTCCTAGATGTCTCCTAGGATATTTGTAATTACATTTTGTATAAATACTTCTACATTAGAAGTATTCAGTGTGGAATAAAATTGCTGGACTTACTATAGATATTTTTGCTGAACATTGGAGGCATTGTGTGTTTGAATTCAAAGTAGCAGACTGGACAAGCTGACTAGCATCATAATTCAGGATCCCTGTGATAAGTTGATGAGTGAAGTACTCCTTTCTTGTCATTGTTTCATTTTCTGAGTTTCATGCAATTCATTATATGTTTATTCTGTCTAAATGTGTAACTAGGAGTATTACTACAGGATTAGTCAAGTGCTCCCTATCTTTAACTAGTTGCCATTTTAATGTTTTCTTCTGATTTTCGGTGTTGAGAATTCTTAATTGATCTCACTCTCATTTTACCTCTACCTTCTACTTCCATTTTCCGGATCAAAGGATCCTTAAGTTCCCTTTATCCTGATCATACCACCTCACAAAAAATCATTTTCCTAAATCTCTGAGGGTTATCTATCTTGTCCTGAATATATTTGTACCTTTTAGCCTTGATTTCTAGTGCTGCTAGCTTGATTTAGACTCCATAGCCCAATGGACAAGTAGATTTCTCTCTATTTTACCTCTAAGTGATTTTTTCCCACCAAACCATTTAAAACGAAACCAATTGTTCTTTCATAACTAGCCTAATATTCACAAATTTAAACAAAGATAAATATTAAAGAGAGAGCCCTCTTTGAACTTTAGGAAGGCTAGATCCTAGAGTTTGAAGTAGTTTTGTGGTTACCTCGGACTATTTCTCTTGAACCTGGAGAAATTACTGAGTGATAACATAACGTCAAAGTAGGATGGGCATAAGGAAACTGTCGCATCTGCTGTTACTATTTTGACTATTACCCTTGGTTGTTCTTCCTCAAAAAAGGGGTAAATTTCTTCTGTTTAGTCAATTTAATGTCTTAAATTGCTATCATAAATTATCAATCGAGGTTAGTAATCTGATGAAGTGTGGTGCACTATATATGCTTAGTTAACCTTCTTCTTACTTTGTTGTGTATGTTTTTATATTGTTTTGGGAGGTTTTGTTTCTTTATGTCTAAAGGAGTGAATCTTAAGAAATGAAAACTATGAAATTGATCAACTAAATCTAATGAAGTTTAATGTTGAAAAGTAGTTTTGAAATAAGGAAGAAAAGGAAATGTTCTTTAACTAAAGTGCATAAAAATGAATCAAACTTTAAATGGGTAGAATCTGATTTTAAAATAGATAATTTATTCTAATGACTTCGATGTTATGGAATTAAAGCTAAATTATATTCTATCTTAATCTAATTCTACTCCATGGATTGAAAGCATAAATCATATGATTAATAATTGAAATGACAATGCTAATCTAAATGGAAATCAAATTCAAAGCAATTGAAAGGAAACTATTATATGACCAAATACTCAAATATCATTCAATTTTGGAAAATGGAAAAGTCATCTTCTTGATATGATTTAACAAGCATTTGATTACACATTTGAATTGTAACCTTAATCTAAGAAATCAATTAAAAGACATGTAATAAAGGAAACTCAACTACTGTATGACCAAGTACTCAAATATCATTCAATTTTGGAAAATGGCAAAGTCATATTCTTGATATGATTTAACAAGTATCTGATTATACATTTAATTGAGAATTTAATCTAGGAAAGCGTTATTAAAAAAACATGTAAAGGAAAACTAAGATTGTATGCTCCAATGCTTCAAACACAATCCAATTTTGGAAAATAGAAGAACTACTTTCTTGAGATGCTTTGATAAGCATAAGATTACACAATTAATCTAAAACTAATTCTAAGAAAGCATTCATGAATTTAATCTATGAGACAGTAAGCAATTTAATCTAAGAATCAATTGTAAAGCAATGCAAATCTAACTATGAATTGACAAAACAGAGCTAATAAAATTTAAACTAGAAAACAACTAATGAAACCTCATTTCTGTGCAGGGGCCCTCTGCAATAGAACAAGTTGAAATCCTAGCAGACTATGCGCACATCAAGAAGGATCTGGAGCAATCTAACATGGTCTTTGTATTATGAAAACAGAGTTTCACGGTGTACACAACATTCACAATAATTAAGACTGTTTTCCGGTTTCAAAACGACCGATATTTAAACAAATTTTAATGTAACTGTCTTGAGGTATTTCCACCTACAGATGGAAATTATAACTGAAACATAGAAGCAAATTCTAAGTAGCTAACTCTCAATTTTCTATGTTAGAGCAAATCGAGAGTCTTTCATTTTTGGATCGCGTCCTTTGACCGAACTTTGACCACGAGTATAGGCACATTTTTTTGTCGAATTAAAATAGGTGGATAGGATAGGATCCATGTGTGGATCATTCCAAATATTCCCATGTGACTCATTCCTTCATTCTCTCCTCAGAACATGTCAAACCATTAAAGTAGCTGCGGAAACAACAATTAGCTACAAAATATCATGTGTTATGTAGCTGAGTTACAAAAATTCATTTAAATAACAAGAAACATCAAAATATAAAATAGAGACCATTAAAATTCACTCTCTGAGATGAAATATGTCATTTATCATTGATTGGAGTTATGGATTTATGAAAAGGTAGGGAGAAGTGATGAAAAAGGATGTCAGAGAAAGAACAATTTTGAGGTTCAACATACGCCCACTAAGAAGCCATTGCATGTCCTCATGCAATTACCAAAAATGTTAACTTCTTCTCCTATTGCGTTTGTTTAGATACCTCAGAAAATACATCTAGTTTTCTCTTCTTGCTTTTCATTGAGGTGACTGCCATCATGGGCTTCCTCATAAGGAGTTTGTACTTAAGGTTGATGACTGTCGTGTTCAGATATTTGTTCTTTCTTTTTAGATTCTTGTTCTTTTTGTACCACAATCCCAAATGTAGGATGGTGTTATCATTGATCACTTTCTCCAAGTTGTTCTGTTGTTTTAAAGCTTCATTTTCTTGTTTAATGTGCCTATTTAGTAACTCTAGCTCATGGATTTCTTGCTTGAGGGTGTTAACCAGAGGTTATTGTGGACTGATAGGCTGTTATTTCCTACTTGGATTCACTTCTGCATTTATTTTCTCCAATGACTCAATATAGTCATATATCTCTTGATGTACTGGGTCAATGCATGGAGATCTTCTGCTTGGACTGCCTTCAAAATTATGTACAGGAGAATGTGTAGGACTATCTGGAGGAGAGACATTGATGGGTGATGGCGCTTGAGGTTCCTCATCTAAGTTCACAAACTCTGTTCCTTGTGATGGTGTCTTCTTTATGGATTTTCAGAGTCTAGAGCTTCTCCTTAGCTGTGGAGGGTTTAATTTTTCTTCACTTGTAACCTTGCTCTTCTTCCTTGTTTTACCTCTTGTCTTGATTCCACCTTGTTTCTTATTTCTCATCAACTCCGCAAGGGTGAGTTCCTCTTCTTCTTGATGTAGTGGAGGTGAAGGCTTGTCCTCAATGCTTGTATAAACCTTCCTTCTTCTAATTTTTCTAGTCTTGTCTTCCTTAGGCTACTCTGGCTCATCTTTGAAATGGTTTATGATTGGGAAACTATCCCAAGAGTATCCTATAATTTTCAAATGGAATTTAAGAAGTATTTTAACCAACCCATGATGGTGCATAGTGTTGTCTATAAACTGAATTCTTTTCTGTAGATTTGTGGACATTCTTTTTAAACTATCTAGTAGAAAGAAAGGGAGGTTTATTAATTAAAGAAAGTTAGAAAGCAAGACAAACTTGAAAATATTAATGCTACTATCCTTAAAGAAATTGATGAAGCTATTGAATTAGCCCAATTGTTAGCTTACACATCTAAACCTTCTATTCCTCATTTAGATACCACTAGTTCATCTATAGTTTCCACTACCATACAGTCTATAGATCCTTTTATCTCTAGACTGCCCCTACGGCCTAGAATTTTATTTCCTTCATCCCCTACATCCACTTCATCCACTAGTTTACCTTCTACTTTTTTAAACACATCATTCTCATTTTCTACTAGTTCCTCATATATTCCAGTTTCATTCCCTAGTACTTCAACTTCATCCTTTAGTTCCTCCACTACTTTTTCTAGTTCACCATCCTATATTCCAGTTTCATTAGTTACTTCTGTTACTGCATCAGTTACTGCTTCCAGTTCAGCCCCAAGCACTGTTAATCTACCGCCAAGCCAAGCTAGAATTCAAGCTATGACTGCTAGGTATGCTCCCCTAGTTCTTCCAGGACAACTTCATGACATGCCTCAGGATTACCAAAGTAAGATACCACAATTTGATGCTACTATACAGTACACTGCACAACACATAAACAAAATGATAGATGAATTTGAACTCCATGAAGTAGATGATTCAGATGTACAAATGAGGTTGTTTGCACAAACATTAACAAGAGAAGTCAAAAAATGGTTCAAAGGTATTACTGCAGGTAGTATAGCTGATTTAGCTGTTTTCCATAGATTATTTTTAAATAAATGGGAAAAGAAGAAAAACCCCCTACAAATATTTTCTGAATTTGATGCAATGAAAAGAGCTCCCAATGAATCAGTACAAGACTACTGCACTAGATATAATAGTGTTTACAATTCAATTCCTGCAAATCTAAAACCCACTCCTGACTCTGTCTTACTCAAATTCCCAGATGGATTTGACACTGACATGGCATATCAGTTAAGAGAAAGAAATGCAGAAACTTTAGAAAGAATGCAAATAGATGCTGTAGGTGTAGAAGTAAACATTCTAGCTAAAAAGACAAGATTAAGAAATGAGAGGAGAGTAACCATGAAAGAAGAAGCCTCTAGTTCAGACACAAAAATAGATATGTTAGCTAAGACTTTAGAGAGAATAATGGATAGATTAGACAACATAGAAAGAAGACCTCAATGGGATAATCAACAGCAAATCAGAAATCCCAACTTTAGGAAAAATATAAATTCAGGAAAATCAAAAGAATCAGCCTCAGACCAGACAATAAGACCCCCATTTCAGGAGAACTATGCTAAAAGCTCTCAAAACAATGATGAGGATGAGGATACCATATATATAATGGGAATAGATGATAATAACACTATCTTTCTCGCACATGAAGATCAAGAGATATTTTAACTCCAACAACTCCAATTAGATTTAGGTGAATCATTTGATTATAAACAAGGTTATGATTTTTCCATAAATAAAGTCCATAAGAAATATAACCTTAGGAGTAAGAAAAATACTGAACCTTCTTCTAAGAAAACAACACAAATTGAAAATAAGAAAACAGTAGAAGCCCCAACAACAAAAGTTCTGCAAATTCTCCCTAGGGAAAATAAGAAAAACTCTAGTTCTTCCCAAAAAGTTTCCAATCCTAAAATTTCACCAAGCCCTAAGATTGTTGACATAACAGATGAAGTTGCTCAAGCTACAAAATATTCACAAAAATCTACTGCTGCAAAAGCATCTAATTCGGCTAAAACAACAAACTTAGATCCTAAAATATCCACTGTTGAACCAAAATCAACAGATCCAAAAGCTGCCACTGCAAAAACAACTTTTGACAATTCTAAATATGAAAAAACATCTACTGCTTCACAAACCATTCTTGAAAAGAAAACAAAGAGTAGTAAGACACAAGAAAATCAAACAGAAAATGAAAATATAACTGTAGAAAAAAAAGATAAACCAACAAAAACTACAGTTACCAAAGAAGAGTTAATTCAAATAAGTAAATCTCAACTTTCATTCAATATACAAACTGAAATTGCAAAGTTAAAAATACCAATTCCTTTAACAAACTTGGTAAAACATGATTTGTATAAATCAACCATCACTAAAACATTAAACATAAATGATGGAGAAGACTCCATAAACTTGAATGATGATCAACCAGAGTTGATTTTTGGCCCAGATGTAAATGGAAAGCATCAAGATGGATCAATTCCTCCATTTTACATCAGTTTAACTATTCATGATCACATTTTACACAACACAATGTTAGATTCAGGAGCTTCACATAATCTAATGCCCAAAGCTATAATGGAAACCCTGAACTTAGACATTACAAGGCCTTACAAAGATTTATTTTCATTCGATTCTAGCAAAGTAAAATACCTAGGTTTAATCAAAGATTTATGTGTAAAATTAGTTCAATATCCTGGTAAGAGTATAGTTATGGACATTGTAGTAGTTGATATCCCACCCAAATATGGAATGTTATTATCTCACTCATGGGGAGAAAAGTTACAGTGATCTCTATAATTGGACATGTCTTATGCTACTATATCAGTTTTTGGTCAACCTAAGAAGTTATATAGGGAAACATTAATGAAATATATGGTGAGTAGTGCTGAAAGGTCAATAAATTACCCAATTTATAGCACACCTACTGACCTAGATTCATTCATCCTATGTAATGCTGAAACTGATAATGAAATCAAGACTGAACTAAGGGAAGAAAAGAAAACGCTAAACAATGATAATATCTTTCATGAATCTTTATCTAATTTAGATTTTGATGGCTTAGTAAATAAGTTAGGAGTTGGAGCAGGAGTATGGATAACTAATATAGAGAAAAATCATGTAGAAGGCCATGCTTTAGACTGAATTTCAAATGCACAAACAATATGGTTGAGTATGAAGCCCTCATTTTAGGACTCCGAATTATCAGAAATTTAGGAGGTAAAAGAATAACAATAATGGGAGATTTAGAGTTGATTGTAAAACAAATTAAAGGTGAATAATCTGTTTACAATCCTAGATTAGGCCGATATAGAGAGACTGTACTTGATTTGATTGATGATTTTTTGGAATGTAATTTCTCTCCAATACCAAGAAGGAAAAACTTACAAGCAGATTCTTTAGCAACTTTTGCTAGCATTTTTAATTTACCTTTTCAGCCTAATCATATGTATACTGTAGAAGTAAAACACAGTCCAATAATTCCAGATAACCTCAAATATTGGCAAATTTTCTCACAAGATCAACAAATTTACCATTTTATGAATATTGAAGGTGAATTTTAGAACTGTAAAATAGATATTGATTGTACCATAGATCAAGATTCAGATAGTGAGATTGATTTGAATAATGTAGATGTAAATAAAATAAAGTTTACTAGACCAACTAAATTCAGTGAATCAGATATAGATAAATTAGAGAGAGTAGAAATTGATGAGATAATTGATGAAGAATCTGATATATTAAATCTCAAAGATAATTTCTTACCAAAAGGTTTAACTCCATTAGAAGATTTATTTGACTCAAATGATGTTGCTATAAAACCCAAAATGGAGCCACTTAGATCTAACATTGAGGAATGCAACATAGGCACAGAACTAAAACCCAAAATGATCAAAATTTCCAAAGCCTTACATCAACAGGAAAAGGAAAAATATATTTCTCTTTTAAGGAATTCCATGATGTTTTTGCTTGGAGTTATGAGGACCTAAAATCCTATGACACCAACATAATTCAACATAAAATTCCTATAAAAGAAGATCAAAAGCCCTTTAAACAAAAGTTAAGGAGAATCAACCCTATTTTGATGCCCTTAATAGAAAAGGAAGTAAAAATAATGTACGATGCACATATTATTTCACCAATCAAATATTCTGATTGGGTTTCTAACCTAGTTCCAACCAGAAAAAAAGACAGGAGAGATTAGATTATGTGTGGATTTTAGGAATCTAAACAAAGTATCCTTAAAAGATAATTATCATTTACCAAAAATGGATCACATTTTACAAAGGGTAGTTGGTTCTTCTAGGATTTCACTTTTAGATGGATTTTCAGGATACAACCAGATTTTAGTCCAAGCAAAGGATCAAGCCAAAACAACTTTTACTACTCCTCAGGGCACTTTTATGTAATGCCTTTTGGTTTAATGAATGCAGGGGAAACCTTTCAAAGAGCTATGGATATAGCCATTGCAAAGGAAATTCATGAATCCTTGGTAATTTACTTAGATGACATAACTGTATTTTCTAAGACTGATTATGAACACTTAGATCATCTTAGACAAGTCTCTATAAAATGCAGAAAGTTTGGCATCTGATTAAATCCTAAGAAAACCTTATTTGGATTAGAATAAAGCAAGTTACTAGGACACATAATATCTAAGGAAGGAATTATAATAGACCCTGCAAGAATAGAAGCAATTCTTAACATCAATCCACCAAGAAACATAAAAGAGTTACAAGCCTTTCTAGGTAAGATTAAATTTTTAAGAAGATTCATATCCAATTTAGCTGAGATAATTAGAGAATTAAATAATATGCTCAAAAAATATTCAGTTATTAAATGGACTGTTGAGGCCAAACAATCTTTTGAATCCATCAAACAGGCTTTAACCAAAACTCCAGTCCTTATAAGTCCCAATTTCAAAAAGGATTTCATCATTTTTTCATTTGCTTCAGAGCACACAATTGCTGCAGTTTTACTGCAGAAAAATGACCAGGGTTATGAACAGCCCATAGCTTTCTTTAGCAGAACACTTAGAGATTCTACTTTGAAATAAAATATCATGGAGAAACAGACCCTAGCTTTGGTAAAGGCCATTAAATATTTCAGAGTATATATACTCTATTCTCACATTATTTCCTATGTCCCAAATGTTGCAGTAAAAGGCATTCTTACTTAGGATGGTCCTAATGGAAGAAGACGCAAGTGGATTGCCACTATCTTAGAATATGACATAGAGATAAAACTCACAAAATTGATAAAAGGTCAAGGTTTAGCCAAACTCATGGCTGAATCAAATTATCATGCCCTAGACATAAATTTTATTGCCCAAATAGATGATCAGGAAGAGATGGCGACTCTAGAGATAAGTGAAGCCTTTTCAGACTCACCATGGTATGTAGATATCATATTTGTATTATTAAACTTACAAGCTCTTCCTAGTTTATCAAGAACAAAAGCTATATTATTAAAGCTAAAGGCAGTAAGATTTTTTTATTTTAGACAATGTACTTTTTTGGAAAGATCAAAGTGGTATTTTATTAAATTCTTTGTTAAAAGAAGAAGCTGACAAAATATTAGAAGAATTTCATGCAGGTGACTGTGGAGGACATCTCTACTGGAAAACTACTGCAGACAATCCTGAGTGCTACTCGCCTAATTTTTTTGCAGATGTTAAAAAGTATGTGACCTCCTGTCATAAGTGCCAAATATTTGAGGGTAAGAAAAATCTATTACCCCTACCCTTAAAGCCCATCTCAATATAAATTCCATTTCAACAATGGGGTCTCGACTTCAGTGGTGAAATTCACCCCCAATCATCAGCCCAACACAAGTGTATTCTGAAAGCCACTGGCTATTTTAACAAGTGGATTGAAGTTATACCCTCTAGGCAAGCCACAGATGCTATCATTATCTCCTTCCTAGAAAGCAACATACTTTCAAGATTTGGATGTCCCCAAAGGATAATTACAAGATGATTGAATTTTGCCATAAATATTACATCAACATTCAAATCTAAAAATATGATTGACTTTTTCCATAAATATCACATCACCCTAGGCCATTCTACTGCATATTACCCTCAAGATAATGGCCTAGCTGAATCTTCAAATAAGAGCCTTGTAAACATCATCAAAAAGTTATTGGAAAATAAAAAAAAGACTTGGAATAAGAATTTAGTCAATGCCTTATGGGCAGATAGACTTACAACTAAAAAATCTATTGGTACATCCCCTTACCATCTTGTCTATGGAATGGATGTTGTTTTTCCATCCTCCTTAGGAATACCAGTAATGAAGATTATCCAAGAGTTACAAGTTGAAACAAATGACATACAAAGAAGGATTAATCAAACTATTCACTTGCAACAAACAAGAGAAGAAGTTTATATTAAGTCTCAAGTTATCCAGGATAAGATAAAGAAAATTTTTGATAGAAAGAGTAAATAAGATGATTTCTACATTGGAGACAAAATGTTAAAATGAGATTCAAGAAGAGAAGACAAAGGTAAACATGGAAATTTTTTTTTCTATGGAGAGGACCTTATGTTATTTATGGATATAGAGGTAACAATGCTTTCTTTTTGAGAGAAATGGATGGGTCAACAATGCTAGATGGACCAATAAATGGCAGAATTTTGAAACTCTACTACTTGTCTGAGATAACAAATAGTTAGTTACATTTACTTTGATCATTGTACATATACATTGAAGATTTTAGACTGGATTGGATGTTTTCCTAACAAAGTTGAAGCCTGGAGAGAAGGCCCTAAGCTTTGAGAGGTAAAATATCATAAGTATGAAAGTTCTTGACATTTCACCAGGAAATGCCATCCCCAAGTGGAGCCACTGTTAGGGTCCTATAATAATAGGGTTCATAATTTTTGAATTGAATTTGATAGACTTGTAAATATGTACATACCTTTCTTTCTGCAAGTTTTTTTCCCATATTTTGAAAATGAAAAATAATAAAAAATGAAAAGAGGGTAAAAGTCCTAAAAGAAATATCAAAGGACTTAGAAAAAGACAGACCCCAAAAAGAAAAAAGAGAAGAATAATAGATGAAAGTGAGCAAGTCAAAATGCCACTATTATTTAATTTTACCACAAGAATAATGATTATGTGCAGATTGTCAATAAATGGCATAATCCATGATCAGTTAAACAATTTAATCTTAAATTTTCATGCTTTGAATTTCATGTTTTAGATAGAGAATAAAGATATTTCAAACAATTTTAACTTGACAAATCAGTAGATAGTTAGAGAATAAATGAGGAGCTCAACAATTTAATCTGAGCCCTCTAATGAAATAAGGTTAGAATTAGATAGTTTTTATGCTTTCAAAGAAAAATTGATTTAGGGTCGCAAGCTTAAATGCACCCATGAAAATGAAGTAAAAAATGTTAGAAATAATGATGGGTAGGTAGAAAGCAGTTGTGCAAAGACATGTAATAAAACATCATCAGGAAAAAATTACTAATTTTCCCTTCCCCACAATGATTCAGTATTCTAACCTTCTGTTAAAAAAGGCTCAGAGCATTTCTCTGACTTCTGTTGGGACCAGACCCAAGGCTTGATAACTGATTGGTCAAAAATATTGAATTTCCTACATAAAACCCATTTCATCAGCATTTTCACCCTCATCCATGATTATGATCCATTTTCCTAAGTAAAATACCCTTTTTTCTTAGTGAAAGTAAAAACCCTACATAATTAATTTTATCTTTGTTCAAAGACACTAAAAAAACCCACAAAAATACATTTATCCTAAGTTTAAGTGTGAAAAACCAATAATGGGACAAACTATGCTTATTTGTCTATCTTTACACTTTACTTAGTTTGAAAATATGTATTTTTTCATTCATTTCCTACATTACACCTTTACTTTCATATTAATTTATAACTTATATTATTAAATCCCTAAAATATACCCTTCCTGTATATTATTAAATCCTTTACATTTAAATAACCCCAAAACCCTTCTATTTAAAGTTTAAACCTATGTTAATATATCCCACATGATAAAATAATCCCCGCCCATTATCCCATAGGTTTAAACATATCGAAATACAAAAATATCTCCCGCCCCCCTATGGTTCTTAAACACTTGTCAAAGTTTTATATACCATATACATATTAATACCCCCGCCATCACTATTGGTTTAAACATCCAATTAAATGCTTGAATTTAATATAACCTTATCCCTCCGCTCAATCATATAACCCAAGGTTTTAACTTTATAAATGTATATTTATGATGTTATAAACCCATCCCGCCACATTTCTAACCATGGACCCACTCCAAATCCGCGCAACTTCCAAAGCAAATCTTCGTCGTTCGCACGAGTCCTTCCCGATCCAGCGATTGAAATCCAATATCGCAAATAAAGTAGCCTGACCTTAACTATTTCATTTCTACGCAAAATAGGTTGTTTAGCCTTTTTCGCCCTCCTCTACGTGGCTTATTTTTATTGGATCGCGTTCGATTCATTCAAAATTGCTTACCGCCTGAAACGAGCGTGATAACCACTCGTGGTTTTTACCCTTTGAAACCCGAAAACCGCCCATGGCTTGACTTGACCGCCATTTATTGCAAGCTAATTTAACCCTAAAACGCCTAATAAACCATGAAATACATTGTTATTCCCTTCATCTGCACTTATCGACTGTATCTTCCTTTCAGACTCAGAGAACGAAGCATTTTGTACTGTTTTCGAGCCCAGAATCAGTAAAAATCCCGCCTATTACCATTGAAGATTTCCGAGAAGCCCTGAATTGCTTACAAAAACTAGAAAAAGATATTAGGAAACTATCAAATGCCTCAAATCCATTTTCAAATACCCATACCTACGTAAAAAAGGTATTTTTCGAGAAATCAAGCCTATTATCAGTTTGAGAGAACCTTGATAGAGAAACAAATACAGTCAAAACTTAAATTGTTCTAAGAAAACCTATCAAAAAAGGATTAAAAACAAGCCAAACCCTGTAAATTTTTTTACAAAACCTTGTTTTAGATTGCGCACAGTTTTAAATGGAAAAGATTGAGTTTATATAGTTTTTACACACTGTTTAAAACTCCAAATTAAAGCCCAGAAATCCTTTGAAGGTAACCTAACCTCTGTGCTTGATTTCACATGATTTTTTGCTCAATTATCCATTGAAAAAGCCCAAGAAACTCTTGTTTCTTGTTTTCTAACCAGTGGGAGTCTGAAATACATATGAAAGTAAAAAATTGAAGGAAAAATCCAAGAAAAGTACCATGTTTTGTCTGTTTTAATCCAAGAATACCTGTCAAAGTCAAAAAATACTTCTGTAAACTGTTTAATCTTACAGAAGTAACCAGAAAGCTTAAAAACAAAGTTTTTGCAGTCCTAAAAGCCTAAAAAATGCCTAAATCTACTCCAACTGCATCTTCCAAGACTGTTATCATTGTGAACCCTCTACAACCTTCTGTTGTAGACATTGAGAACACCCCATTAATAGATGTTGACTACAAGATAGCAGAACCCATTGTAGAATTCAATCTCTTAGAACTTCATAACTGGAGCTTTGAAAAGTCCTTAGATCAGGTGGAAGAAGTCCAAATTCGGGAATCAAACTTGCCCAAATATGTTGTTCCAGTTACTCATTCATGCCCAGAGATTATCAGATTGTGTCAAAAGTATTATGTGCCTGAACAAAGAGCCATAGTAAATGCAAATAAAGAAGTACTTTTTACCATTACTGCTGAGTCCATAAATCAAATGTTACAGCTCAAACCTGATCCTCAAGCAGTTCCTTTGTCCATAAAAGCTTTTACTAAGTTGCACATTGGCCTTGATTTTCCTAAAAAATTCTAGATCTTCCAAATATTCATGCCCTTACATGTGGAAATTCCTCAAATCAATCCTCCATATCCCACTTCAAAATTTACAGAATGTTCAAGGCATGTAATTTCTATGTTATCTTTCATCCTAGGATACTTCACTGATGAACATACAAATGAATCCATTTTAGGTTTCCTATCCACTTTCACATCAGGACAACCTCCATCTGTTATCTTCAATTATGTTGGGTATATTGCTAACAATATTCATGAACAACTGGTTAAACTGCCAACTGAAGGAGTCTTTAGATACACATCCTTTCTTTTCCATATGTTTTTTTATTTTCAAGCAGATAAGTTTCTAGTAACCCTCCAGAAGCTTGACATTGAAGGAAAACCACTTTCAGTTATTTTTTGGACATCCTTGATTAGGAAAAAGTCCACAGTGTTTACCTATTCAGAGTTTTCAGACTTCTTTGTTCATCCATTGATAAATATGTTAACAAAGACTGAACAACCAATGATCAATGATGAAATGAAGAAGATTTTATAGTTATCAGAACAAACCAAGACTGGAGATTGGTATTTATATGAAAAACACACAAAGATCAGAGTTTTGGCCCTAACTTGTTGCCCTACAAATTACCAAAATATGTACCAATGAGGGTTTTTGCCTTGGAATATATCAGGCAAATTTTAAATTCTGATTCAATCAATTTTTTAGCAACAGAGAAGAAAACACAATTTAAGTTGAAAAATCAAGTGGGACCATTCATTTGTAATAATAGAGATGCATAGATAGAAGCAGCCAAACAGTTATTAGAGTATAGATTTGAAGAAGGTTTCTCCTGGAACCATGATCCACAAGGAATATTGAGTAAAATGAGGGTTAAGTGTAAACTAACACCCTACATCCATAAGAAAAAACCAGAGATTGAGAAGTATGTCAATCAGACTGAGTGGACAAAAAATACTTAATTAGATGCAATAAAACAAAGTGATACTAGTCACACTTTACAAATTGTAGATCAAACAGAGAAAACCACCAAAAGAGTTAGAGAAGAAGGTTCTTATGTTGCTGAAACCACTACTAAAACTAGGTTCAAGTTAAGATATAATAAGAAGCCTGAGTTAAATTCAGTAGACAAAGAGAAAGTTACTATTGAAGTTGAAAACACAGATGTCCCAGTAACAAACACAGATACTGCCACTGTTATCATAAATGAGCCAGTTATAAAGAATGTGAATGAACAACGGGTTGAAAATTCAAATGCACAGTTGATAGAGAAACAACAGAATATAGAAGCATCATCTTCACAGACAACAGAGGAAAAGGACCTTGATATCAAGGAAAAGTATAAACAAATCAAGAAAAAGAATGAAGAGATAAAAAATGAGATTTACTCTCAATACTTGAAGCAAACACCAAGTGCTCAAAACATACTTTTATTAGCATTTGATTATTCAAATAAAAAACTAATCATGTCAGTATTACAACCTACAGTGAAGCTTCCAAAGACAACTGCAGACTATAAAAAGATTGATCTAGAAGTACAAACAGAAAAAATTCATGCTCTTGATCAAATAGAATTTCATAGAAAGATTTCAGAGATGTTGTATTCAACTATTACAACCAAAGCTATGAGTGTTCAAAAACTTCAGAACACAATCATAAATATGAAAGATCAAATGAAACTTGACAAAGCATCATTATATGCTAAAGATCTTAGAATTAAATCTCTATAAATGTTGGTCCTGCAGGTTGGATATGACCCTGCAAATGTCAAAGTAGCAAAACAATTAGTAAAGAAAAAGAATGAAGAAATTGCAGCATTGAGGAAACATCTTAAATTGCCATCAACTGAACATCCTCAAGCTAAATAAATAATACAAGGACAAAATGAGAAGGATGATATGATGAACATAATCTTTCAGTTAACAGGACAGATCAAAGAAATGGAGATTCAAATGGACAAACTTGTCCATGAAAGGGAAACAAAAAAAACACCAGAAGTTCCTTCAGTTATCCCTATGGTTACTACAGTTGTGACATCAACTCTAGTAGAAGAGTTAGCACCCAAACTACCACTAGCTACTGCAGTGCTAGTGACATCATCTACAACATCAGCTACAGAGTCATCAACTACAGCTGCTCACTCTTTAGATGAGGCCAACAAACTAATAAAAGCCATGGAAGAAATGTCACTTCAAACAAGTGAAATTAACAGATTGAAATAGGTGATTGAAAATCTTGAAGATCAAAAGAAGTTGGCTCAAATTAATGCCAAAACTCATGATCAAAAGGCTACTAGATTAAATGAAGAACTCAAGAAGCTACAAAAAGATTTAACCTTAAACGAGCCAATTTCATATGTGAAAAACCATTTATGGAACAAGATCATCGAAGCTATCAATGATGTATGGCCCTCAATTCAGGTGATCTTTGAACAAAGAGATTTACTAAAGGCAGCACTAGCAGAAATTCAGAAGACTAAAGATGAGCTTGATAACAAACCTGAGCAAGCCATATAATTGATCAAGTTTCTTAACAGTAAAAACAAGCAAGAGTTAGAAGAAATTAAAATTATTGACAGGACTGAAACAATCTTTGAAATAAGGAAATTCATCACCAAGAAGAACTTGATGAAACAAATTGAGGAGAAGTGTGAGAATATGAACATAACCATAACCAAATTCATGGTTAAATTTGAAAATCTTAGGCAAAGGAGTCTGCCTAACATTTTGGTCATCAATGATAAGCTTATGCCTTAGGAGGATTACAATAAAAAGATCATAGAATATGTAAAAGAACAGGAAAATAAGATAGATGGACAAGGTATCTCTACAGGAAATTTTTACTTAGGAGTTTTGAAAGAGAATATCAGATTTCAAAACAAACTTGAAATATCTGAGCTAGAAAAGAGGACACCAAGGCAACCAGCGGCACCTAATCCACAATTAGTTTCTATTTTATTTGGATAGATAGGACATCTTGCTGATTTGTTAAGCAGTTGTCTCTATTTTGTTGTAAAGATATTTCTATTTTCCTTAGATAATTCCTAGAAGCATTCTAGGATATTTTGTAAACAATTATGTATAAATACTTCACACTTTGAAGTATTAGTGTGGAATAAATTGCTGAAGATTTCTATAGTCATTTTTTATTAGACTTGAAGGCTTTTCTGTTTCAAATTTCGAGTAGCAGACTAGATCAAATCAATTAGCATCATATTTCAGGGTTCATGTGATGAGCTATTGAAGTGAAGTATTTTCTACTTGTCATTATTTATCTTCTTTGTTTCATGCATCCATTATGTGTTCTAAATTTGAATGAATAAATAGGAGTATTACTTCAGGGTTTGTTAAAAGCACCGTGTCTTTATTGTTTATCATTTCTATGTTTTCTATTGATTTCTAGAGTAGGGAACCCTTAATTTCTCCCTCTTTCGTTTGACCTCTGCCTACTACTTCTCTTTTCCGGATCAAAGAACCCTTCATTTCTCTTTATCCTGATCAAATCACCTCACCAAACAACCTTCCAAGATCTTCAAAGGGTTATCTATCTTGCTCTGAAAACATTTGACTTTTTTACCTTGATGCTAGCTCTGTCTACTTGATTTTTGACTCCTCAGCCCAATGGACAAACAAAATTCCCACTATCCATCTCATTAAGTGATTTTTCTCACCAAACCAAATCAAACCAAAACCCAATTGCGCAATCATAACTAGCCTAATATCTTATAATTAAAACAAAGTTAAATCTTATAGAGAGAGCCCTCTCTGAACCCTAGGAAGGCTAGATCCTAGAGTTTAAAAGTAGGTTTGTGGTTACCTCTAGAGTTATTACAACTATAAATCAAAATATCACAACTTGGAGAATTACTAGAGTGTTAACATCATCAACATTTTATTCATGCTGGTCTTCAGTTTCCAAATGGCCCATGAGAATTTCAGCTAGTCTCCTTTTGGCATAATCATTCTCTCTTTCTTTAAGGTTTAGTCCTTGTTTAAGTTCACAAGGAAATTCTTCTTCAACAATTTTCCTTTGTTTCAACTCAAATCCTTTGATATTTTCCTACAACTGAGTATTTATCTTATGTTCAAACTTGAGTTTCTCCATCAATTTATAATTTGATCTCTATCTCAGCTTTGCCTGCAAAAATTTCCATTTTACTTTCTTCTGGAGATTCCATCCATAACCCTAGTCTTCATCATCTTTCTGTAGCAGTCATATCATAATATCTAGTTGTAATTTAATTTTAGCTACTTCTCTATCAAGTTTTTCTTGACTTGCTCTACTATGGTTTATCTCTGAACCTTTACTGTGACTCTCAATAGTCATAAATATCCTTCTTCCATGAGCTTATCCCTGCTCACAATGAGATACACACAAGCCACTGCAACAAGCTGACTCCACCAACCTCTTTTTAAATACCATACTAAGCTCTTCCATGCATATTCTTCTCCTAGTATTTATGTTGGCTCGTTCCTTTGGAATATTCATTTGAGCACTCTCTACTCTTCTAGATTCTACATGAAATCTACTCACCTTCTACCCCTGAGAAATTTGTTGTTCTTCCTCATTTTCTACTACAAGTTTCCTTGTCATCATCCTCAAATGAAAACATTCATCACAGTTACTTTTAATCATCAATTAATCCACAATTAAATAAAAACAAAATACCATTACCTCTTGTTCGCTATTAACTTGAACGCACAACTACTGTTGCAAAATTCTTCTTACTATTGTCATCCCTTTGTTATTGCATACCTTCCTATTTTTTAAATCAACGCCATTCTTCCTCTTTATTGCTTCCTATTTCAATCAGTAATACTTCAAGGTAGACATCCTCCACTATGTTTACACAAAACCTCACAGTCAAAAAACCACAACTCAATTTAATTTGAAAATAAAGATTTACCTCAATATGTTGTAAACTCTACTTCGTTCAAGAGCTTCATGTATCTTTCTCTAAGAGTTATAAAGATAAAATATTTATGTGGCTCTAATACCACTTTATGTAGCATGTTTACCCCATCTTCCAAAACCCCAGGTTAATCCACACACATCTTCGTATTTACGTCAAATTCAGCAGTATGTCATGAAACATTAACATATGCAGTGGCAACACAAGAATATGAATTTACTTTGATAAATTCCATGAGAGATATTTCTCTCACCTTCCACTCTTTTTCTTACCTCATTTCATAAATCCAATTACATATTTTTTAATTTAACAATTGGTGCAACAATAAGACCAAATGGACATTTAAAAACTAAATAAGAAGTCTCGAAAATTTTATGTGTAGTCGCTACAAAATGGATTTCGTAGCACCCATTAACATTTTGTAAGTGCTATGAAATGATTTCGCAGCGCCCGTTAAAATTCTGCATTGTAGTTTTGGGGAAGATGAAACAACTTGACCTTGTTCCCAATTGACTCTCCACGACCTTGAATTTATCCTCAATACAATATACAATTTTATTTGCCTCTCTTCCCCAAGGATGAAATGTTGGTTTTAGTTTGATAGTCAGAAAAACCAAACACAAAGGGGTTTGGATTGTATTAAAAAAACATAGTGCATTGTTTTTGTTGATGGTATTCACATCATAAAAACCTACATGATCACTACCCGAGAATTTAGAGACACCTTCCTTTGTGAGATTTAAAGCTGATACAAAAAGAATAAAAATGCAAATGGGAAAAATGCAACAACTGAAGGTTTTGATTTTTTTTATATAAATTTGTTCGACAAGCTACAGACTTTTAAAATGACTAGTTTACTATAAATATCTCACATTCCTACTCCTAGACACCATGGGGCATTCCTTTGTGGGTTTTGAGACCATTTCGACAAGAGCACACAAGATACATGAATAAATCATAATGATTGGAGGTCCAATGATTAGATTCTTAATGTAAATCGATTGATTAAATACACCCTTTTAATGATAACCAAACACATAGGAACAAAATTGTGTTTATCAACAATTCAAAGCTAAATTAGATTCGCTTCAATAGTAGGGTTTTGATTCAATCTAAAACCATGTCAACTTATTGTCTCTTTTTCCATTCAATTCTGTTATTCACACATAGAACACTTTCTGGTTCACATAGGTTGGAAAGTACAACGATTTTCAACCTCGATACTGTAGTTGAACAGAGAAAAAACGAGTTCCTATCTTCTCGCCCTCTCTCTTATACTCACTTGGGAGCTTCTGCTCATCTCTTCTTCTCCTCTCATTTTTTTTTATTATTATTTCCAAAAGGGAATTGGCTATGAGAGTAAAGAGTCACAAAGTTTGAATCGTTTCCCGTTCTCCAGAAAATAAGGGAAACCAAAAACTATATTTAAATTAGAAAATAACTTCTCAACTTATGTCTAGAAATATAAACTCACTTCCTAATGTAAAAATTTATAATTTATTACAAAAAAGTTAAAAATTCCTCCCTGCATTACCATGTGACCATCCCATCACATAGGTATGCTCTTGTCCAGACTCTCACATCTTGTGCCAGTCTATGCACTTGCATCATAGATTCATTTAAGTACACAATCTTTCAAAAAAAATTGTTGATCTGTTTGAAATTTAAAAAAAAAAAAAGAAGATAAAAACATTTCCAAAAAAAAAATGATTCTATCAGTTAAAAAATTGCAACATTAATGTTTATGTGCACTCTTCGTCTGCTACACTGTGATAGGGTTTCAGTGAAACCCTGAATCCTTCTTCTCCATGTCCATTGACCTTGTCATCTCTTTCGGCGATACCCTCTCAGAACACGTGGAACTTTTTTCCCCTCGGATGGGGATGCCACGGGGAGGGGGCTCAGCCCCCTCCTACAAATTAATCCTCGCAGGAGCTGCGAAGCCACCATCAACATCAACGCCCTCTATTCCGAGAAAAAGCACTTAGAAAGAATCACCAGCCCTAGGGGCACAATGACAAGCAAGGATGAAAGGCCAGTGCCTGCCGAGAGCTGCACAAAATTCAAAGGTGGTTATCCCCCACAACAGATTGGAACAATCTCGCTAGTTTATATAGGATCATGCCATTATATGTAAGTTTATAGGAATATGACTGCGAGAAACAAAAATTCTACGTTGGATCCCATTAAAATGGCAACCCAAATCTCATTTTGACCTCCGCCTTAGGGCCAAGGGTTTCTTCATAGTAATATTAAAGGATCTAGAAGACATGAAACAAATTATGGAAAATGTCCCTTATTTTATGAGAAACGTCGGTCTATTCATGAGGCACTGGGAACCCTCTTACAATCCTGACAAGGAATTGTTCCTCACTGCTCAGATCTTTGTTCGTCTCTACTCCTTTCCAAAGAATTTCAAAGAGTTGGATATCTTGGAACTCATAGGTAACTATATCAACAACTTTGTTCAAGTCTCTGAAATTACACGAAGAAAGTGATTCGCATCATATGCTCGCATCTGTGTATACATGAATATCTCCCAGCCCCTCCTAGAGTTTGTGGAAATTTAATACTAGGACGAGATACGGTCCTAACCCCTAGACTATGAACACGTATTCTTAAAATGCCACTTATTCCATTAACATTTCCATATTTTTTAGGATTTTCCGCAACAAGCCCAAGCATCTTCCCCTAACCCTTATCCGAATGGATTCCCACAAGTTCAGTGTCGTCTCCCCCCTCTACCTAAAGCTCTGCCACCACCCCCCACCCCAAATCCCTTACATGCTTCCTCCAGCCTCTCAAATAAATCTCAAGTTGTGCCAGAATGGGGCTCAACCCAGATTTCTTAGCTCCCCTTGTCCAAACCCTCGAACAATCACTTTGCAGTTCTCACGAAGTCGACAGGGTCGGCGGAGAATGCCCACCTAGAAGTCCAAGGAATGGAACTTCAGGCTTGATAAAAAATGGAAATAGAGCATAATGTGGAAGTGGAAAATAATAAGCAGCCAAGCAAAATTAAATTACTGGAATCCCAATCAAACACCAAGGAAATACTCCAAGTTCTCTCCCAAGTTCGCCAAGCACTAGAACAGGATATAAAACTGGAACAACTCCACTCAGATGAGAGAGTTCTAGTTGCCTTCCTTTGGAGCTAGGCAAAGGATGGATCAACAGACATACCCCAGGATTAGTTAGACTAGTTCCATAAATTTTTCAAAGAATAGGAGAACCGCATTGCTATAGCGGAACCCCAAAATCAATTTGCACTAGTTCCACGGGATGATGAGAAATCCTCGCAGTGGCCTGACCTCACTTCGAGCTCTAGGAAAAGAGGAAGAAGGATGACAAAGGAAGTAATATGAGAATTAAGGGAAATATTGGTAAACTCAGGACAAGCCATTATCCTAATGGAATACTATCAACACTCTCTTCCTCCCCTTACCCAAAGAATTTTATCTCATGGAACATTAGAGGCCTCAACTCCAAAGGGAAGCTGAGGCACCTTAGAAAAAGAATCCATAAAGAGAATCTGAAAATAATCATTCTACTGGAAACCAAGGTGACCATGGATAGGCTGAAGGAAATTTCCAGCAAGAGTTGGCCTATGATAGAATGCATGGCTCTAGATGCTCGTGGAAGCGCGGGAGGATTGGGTATCCTCTAGGATCCTAGATTTGTGTCCTTTGGTGAATGGGTAGCAAGCCCCCACACTCTTACATGTTAGTTTGAATGTGTGGGCTTGGCAGATAAGACATGGATAAATGGGGTCTACGGGCCCCCAGTGTCAGGTCAAAAAGTTAGCTTCCTTCAGAGCCTAAGAAACCTAAAGAAGATTGTGGGGGATTTGAACTGGATAGTGGCTGGTGATTTCAATCTCATCAAAGGGAGTAGTGAGGAAAAGGGAGGCATAAGAATACTAGATCATATATTTGAGGCCTTTAAAGATACCATCCATGATTTTGGGATGGAGGACTTGGAATTCAAGAATGGTTGTTTCACCTGGAATAACTGAAGAGGATGCCTTGCCCAAATCACCTCTAAGCTTGACTGCTTTCTTATCTCAGAGAATATCCTACTCTAGGATTTGCTTTTTTCAGGCAAAAATCCTCCCATGAATGGGTTCAGATCACTAGTTGATATTCCTAGAGATCGATCTGTGCATGCCCCCCTGGAACCGTCCATTTATATTTGAATCCTTTTGGCTTGAGAACCCTGACCTTATGCGAAAACTGGAAGAATGGTGGCAGTCCTCCAGAGTAATGGGTTGAAACATGATGGAAACCTTTTAGCTGAAGCTCAAAGATATGAAAGGGAGACTGAAGGAGTGGAACAAAATGGAGTTTGGAAATATTCATCAGAAGAAGCGTCACCTAGAGGAGGAAATGAGCACCCTCCATCATCAAATTATTCTGGATGTCTGATCTGAGGCTCTCATTTCCCACAAGGGGCAGCTCCTAATGGAGCTAGAAAAAAGAAGGAAGCAGAAGGAAATTATTTGGAAACAAAATTCGTGGGTCTAGTGGCTCAAGGAAGGTGCGTGCAACATGAAATTATTCCATCGAACCCTAGTGCAGCACCGCTACCACAATCACATCTTTTCCCTCAATACTCTAGACGACTGATGAATGGTGCAGCATGAGGAAATCTCAAATGTCTTGAATGACCATTTCAAGTCCCTTCTTCTGGAGCTATATGTGGATAGACAGGAAGCCATCTCCCAAATTCAGAGGCACATCCCATGGCTTATCACAGATGACCAAAATGATACCCTCATGCGAGAAGTATCCCTAGCTGAAGTCGAAGAGGTAGTGCGGGCGCTTCCATCCAACAAGGTTCCAAGCCTATATGGCTTTACTTCGAAGTTCTTCAAATTTGGTTGGAAATTTCTAGGAGAAGAGATCCAGGAGCTTGTGGACTATTCCTGGAGATCTTAATGGATATGGGCGGGGCTAGATGCAACCTTCCTAGCACTCATTCCAAAAAAATGAGTTGCCTTGGTGCCTAGTGGGTTCAGACTCATTTCTCTTTGTAATGTAATCTATAAAATCCTATCTGGCATCCTGGTCTATAGGCTCAAGCATCTACTCCATGGTGTTATTGGCCCAGAGAAGAATGGTTTTGTTGAAGCCAGATAGATTAGGGATGGAATCCTCGTCGCTCAAGAAATGTTTCACTCCCTTTCATCCTCTCACGTGCTAGGTATGATAATCAAGATCGATCTCTCAAAAGTGTATGATCGTCTGAGTTGGAATTTTTTGCTGTATGTTTTGGATGATTTTGGGTTCTCCTTTGCCTAGATCGGTTGGATCAAATCCCTGATTTCAACACATTTTTTCTCCATCCTTATAAATGGTGCTCCTTCTCACCCCTTAAGGGGGTCCCAAGGCCTCAGACAGGCGAACCATATCTCCCCCCTTTTTATTCATTATTGCAGCTGAAGGGATGGGTTGGCTCATCAAAGATGCTTCAAGTTCTCGGGCCCTATCGGGCATCTGAATCACCCATGCATCCCCTCTAGCAACTCATCAGTCATTTTTGGATGATAATATGTTATTTGGAAAGCCAAATCTGAAAGAAGCTAAGAAGTTTGGAAGAATTTTGGATACCTTTCAGTTGGCCTCTGGTACCATGATCAACGGAGAGAAGCTAGATGTTTTCTCCTTCAAAACCCATCTGAAAATTCAAGCTCACATGGCCAAAAAACTGGGATTTAGAATTAGGAAGCTCCCTAACATCTATCTTGGTGTTCTTATGGTGCCTAAGTCTCTAAAGATATCCATCTAGAAGGAAGTTCTCTCTCATATTGACAGGAAATTTACTAGTTGTCATTTTCACGCTTTGAACTCAGCTAGCAGGCTAGTGCTACTAAAGGCAGTCATTCAGGCCATTCTACTATATCATCTATCGGCTCTCTCGACAACTAGCAGCACGTACCACGAGTTGACAGTCAAGTTTCGATGCTTTATTTGGTCAGGGACCCAAGCTGGCCACAAGTGGGCCTTGGTGGTTTGGGAAAAAAATTTCAAACCCAAGGTTCAAATGGGATTGGGCCTCAAATATCCAGAGGTTCTATCCCAAGCCCTGAGTTCTAAAGTGTGGTGGCAGTGGATTCAAGGAGGAAAGGAGCTGTGGAAGAATATTTGGGCCGCTAAGTATGGATTCGAAGGTTGGAAAAGCCCCTCCAACATCATCCTGATTGCCCGCCTGGTTCATCGATTTGGAACAAAGATAAGGCTCAACATGTGTTTACCTAGAAGCATGGCTATTAGGAATTTCATAATGGAAATAAAACAAACTTTTGGATCGATTAGTGGATGCAGTTCCCTAGTCTAGAGTTCATCTGTCTGAGAACTCTGGTTATCTGTGGCATTCAAAAATTCTGGGTGTTGGGGGTCGAAGTATCATGACCTGGTGGTAATTGGTTTGATTTATGGTTTGTCGGGTGGTGGTTTTCACCGGCCTGGATACCACGTTCTTGGTGGATGGAACCCGCACATCTCTGTGTAATTACCGGGTTTTGGAGTGAAGGGGTCTGGAGGGTCTGCTTGCGGCTCCTTATGGTTGAAATTGGTGGGTGTAAGCCTTCTACGCTCTTGTCCTAGGTTGGAAACAACCATCTTCCCCCAGGGTGGTGCTTCATTTTCAGCAGTGGTAAAAAAGATGGTGGTTCTATTTTTATAGTGTTGTTGGAGATTTTAATTTGGGGTTGGGGTGCTCTGTAGAGAGGATAATTTTGTGTCTGGCATCTACTCACGGTGTTCCCCATCTGCGAGAAGTTATGAAGCCACCAATGTGAAGGGTTGGCTCTTCCCTACCTTCTGAAGGGTCGTTTGCCTAGGACGTGGTCACCATTTCACCCAGCCAAGGTGGGAAGATGGTGGGGTGTGCACAAAGAGGTTCTGCTGGAATGATAGGTGGAAGAGGAGGCGACAGAATAGGGATGATTCAGGGTGAGGGGTCGTGCAGCGGTGGCAAGTGCATGGCGAGTTGAGGCAGAAGGGTGCATGGTCGTGGTTAGACTTGTAGGGGAGGCAACAACCATGGCGGCAGGGCGAAGCGTGGGTCGGGTGATCTTGATGTGCAGGAGGGGAAGGGTCTCCAGCACTGTTTCCTCAAGAACTATCGGGTTCTCATTGTCAGTTTGATGGATGGTGGATGCTGCAGATGGGTTGTTTGGAGCGACTGCATTACTTTCAAAGACAACTTTGGGAAAAGATGGTTTTGGTCTAGAGGGAGAAAAATTAACTCTCGGAGAAAGTCGAAAAAATGGAGACATGGAAGGCACACTATGAAGGACACGTACAGTGCAATTTCCTCCCTCCATCACCTCCTAGAACAGCCCGGACAACCCTGCATCTATTACATCTGGTCATTAGTATGATTTCTTGTATCTTTTTTGTTTTAGCTGTGTTCTGGTGCCTGTGGCCCAATCAATTATGGGCATTTCCCTTAGGGGAAATTTTGTATTATTTTCATCTAGTGAAATTTTTGTTCTACAAACCCGGTCAGGGTGAGCCCACCTATTTTGGGACGGAATATATGTACTATTTTTTCAGAAATTAATAGAATCTTGACTATGTACTATGTACTATGTACTATGTACTTGGTGTTATAATTTTAGTGAAATGACATATAAATCCCCATCTCGCGAGTCTGGTTAGCCCGCGACCTTAAATTATTTTAAACGATACATTATGAGTTCATCCAAAGAATGACTTCTGCCGCGACAACATTGTTTCAAAAGTGTTCGATGTAACTAAAGTATATCTTTTGACCTTAACCTTTAAAATCATCCCTTTACATAAGTTCTATCACATGCGGACATACACAATTCCTATCTTTGTAATCACCACAACACCAGATTTAAAATGATTGATATCTCACTTTTATGTGGCGACCAATCTTCGCCTTCTTTTATCTGAACAACAAATTATATTTAAAATTAATTAATATTGTTACATTCACAAATATAGTCATTAGTTTGCTTTCATTCACACATTAATTGGTGTGTATTAATTGATTATGTGGCCCCCTCGTTAAATGATAACCAATGAGCTTGTGGCCTTTACTGCTTCTTGGCGTTTTTTGACGTCATGGGATTCCTCGTGGCTTGGATGAGTCATGGGCTAGGATGAAAAGTCAATGCCACAACTTGGATGTTGTAACTCCAAATGGTGGATGCCCTTAGTTGAGCTAACTTGGTCAATGCCACTATGCTTCAGATGACAAAATATTGCAGCCTTGACCCTCGCCTTTATTTGGATAATATGGCAAGTAGGTCACCCCACGCGGTTTATAACATAACACAAGCATAAGTTTTTAGATGGGTTTTCATTTGAAAGTTTAAAATACATGTTATATAATATAATGTGGTTTAATATGTGAGTTTTTTAACTATATGTTTATTTACACATAATTTATTATTTCAACAAATAATAATATATATAATATAACATATATACTAGAAGTTGTCTCAAAAGATGCAAAGAGAGGCCAATTGGATTGTTAAATTGCAATTGTTGAATTGTAAAAGTTGTATTTTGATTTGAAATAATAATTGTTGTTTTATATTTAGGTTGACTAGTGTTTTTGTGTTAATTTGGTAATACATAGTTAAAATAATAATTCAAATATTGAGATGATGAAAGTTAACTGAGATATAATTTACCACTTATTTTACCAATGAAAAATTAAAACCATTATGTAGAAATATTGATTTTCTATAATGAGCATTCTATGTCGTTTGATGAAGGGAATTTAATTTATTTATTTTCCTATGTTTGATATGGTGGAATTCAGAAAATACATGTCTTATTATTATTTTCATTTGTATTCCCTATTATTGATTATTATCTCGTTTAGAAATTTATCTGTAATTGTTGTAAATGAAGACAATGTATTATTAATTTCAAAAATTGAGTGGCCTTCACCAAGTTTCCACCTATTTTTTTGTACATTCCATTAGTTTGAAGAGATGTAACAATAGATTCTTGGCTTAAGGATAAAGAGGCAATAATGATACTTTGTTAACAACATCAATGAATGCTAATGCTTAGTAAATATGCATGGTCTGTGTTTTTTCCATGTGGGTCTATCCTTAGCTATAGATTAGCTCCTCAAAAAACGAAGTTTTCTACTCATGCCACAAACTACCTCAAACCATAAAATGCTAAGCTACAAGTCACATGTGTACAATTGTACTCCATCTTAGTTTGGGCATATAATTAATGGCTAGATCAACAATCTAGAGTGTTTATGCAATCCTTGTTTTCATGTTTCATTACTACTCACAACATTTCCTAGATAAGTCTATCCCTTCTAGCTTTAGGTTATGAGTTATTTTATCTTTGCTTTAATTATTGTATGTCAATTGCGAGTCTTTTTTGCTCTGAGTATCCACTTTGTCTCGTGTGCTCTATGTCTCATCGATCTACATCTATTAGCGAGGTTTATTCAAAATCTTATTAACCTACACCTTCGTTTGAGTCCCATCCCCATTTCTTCTATCCCATGACCAAATCCCATCATACTTAGTCTCTTTTATTGAATTCATTTGAATTTATATCATTCTCGTTGGGGCCATGAACCTATGACTTGGCTAGGGTTATTCAACCCTTAAATATAGGTAGGTGCCTAAAAACATGAAGTCTTCTCTTAAAGCCATGAACTACCTTAAACCATGAAATGTTAGCTACAAGTCAAATGAGTACAATTAATTATTGGGCCATGATATATTGCATGTCCTTCGAATTTGGTATGGAAAAATTCCAAGAAATGGGATTGGAAAAAGGATGGGAGAACAACTTCCAAGTAATGGGATTGGAAAAGGATTTGGAAAAAGGATGGAAGGCAATGTGGAACATGTCCTAGATATGATTCATTTTCTCTTGGAGAATCTTTTAGCTATTGATCCATTGACTTTAAAACTCTTTAAGCACCTGATCCATTGACTTTAAAAAAATTTTAGGATCTTTAAGCCCCTCACTCAACCCATTGCATGTCACGGATCTGAACTAATATTGACATTGGAATTGTTGAATTGGAATATTTGTACTTAGGTTTGAAATTATAATTTTTGTATTAGATTTAGTTTGTTTAGTGTGTTTGTGTTAAGTTGGTAATACACAATTAAAAAAATATTTGAAGTATTGAGATGATGAAAGTCTCATAGTTTGTCTATACATATTAAATAGGTTATGGTGTCATATGCACACTTTTCTTGCATTGGGATCTTCTTGTCACCTTCAATATAAGATGTCGCAACTATTCAAAGGATGGTTCTTATATTACAAGCAATGGAAACTTTTATAATTCTACATCACCTAATGGACCCGTAGATGCATGGAGCTTTTGTATGAACTCTCTAGTATGGTATTTACCTAATGTTTTACACTATCAACAAAATAATTTGCCACTTCAAAGGTAAGCGAAACATATTTCTACTCATAAGCAAAGACACCCTTATTTTTTACAATTATGGATAGGAAACAATGATGGACATCATTTAGAAATCATTTACCTAAGTTTTATCTTTTCACCATTATTTAATATTAAGCCAAAAAACATAAACGATGACCCAAAAAAACAAATCAAATATTTTTTGTATTCAACCAAAAAAAGCCCACAGCCCATTTTTTAACCCAAATTAATACTTTTGAAAAATCCTTACCACAAATCAAAGAGTGATTTTTATTGGAGTTGGGATATGAAAAATATTTAGCAGATGCATGGAGCTTTTGTATGAACTCTCTAGTATGGTATTCACCTAATATTTTACACTACCAACAATTTTTTGTGTCACTTTAAAGGTAAGTGGAACATATTTCCACTCATAAGCAAAGAAACCCTTACTGTTTACAATTATGGACGGGAAACATTTGAAAATAGTTTACCTAGGTTTTAAATTTTCACCAATATTTAATAGTAAATGAAAAAACATAGCCAATGACCCAAAAACCAAAACAACAAATTATGTCATTTTTTATAAAGAATAAATCTTTCTCCCTTCCCATGCTATTAGACATGGCAATGATGAAGTCCTTAAATTGCTTTCCTCAATGCCTTTTTATCTCAAATCTATATTGAAAAGTTAAAATATGCACCTCATCATCAACGCCCTTAAGAAAACATCCACTTTTTCTCTGTTATGTGCATTCTCAAATCATCTCTTTACATCTCAAGGGTTATAGATAAAGAAACAATATATCGTTAATTTTGTTTCAACTTTTAGATGTGTTAGAGAACATGGTGATTCTAATTTACAAAGTTAGAAACCAAACAATGCCACAAACTATTTAAACTGAACCTAAAAAAATTAAAATTATTAATATTATTAATAATAATCTTGTAAATTAAAGTTTAATCATGTAAATTAAACTTTGTACGAGTTTGTTGACTTGTATTTCAAAAATGGATACATATTTTTTCTTGATCAACATTAGTATTAAAGGCTCACTGTAATTAGGAAAACAACAATAAAAAAACTCACAATAAGGACAATCATTAATAATTAATATTTGGGAATACAATGTGAGACATCACAATTATTTAAGGAAAATCACACTACTTGAAATAATCTCTTGAAATCCATATAAAAATAAATTTTTCCTCTTACTAAATACCTCTAAATTTATAACCATAAACCTATTTCTTTAGAACCTCTAAAAAAAATTAAGTGATAGAAGAAGAACCATTATGGGTAATTGTTACAAACAAAAAATAAAATAATATATTTTTAATTAAAAATGTAAAGATAAACAAAATTAAAAATAATTTTGATATATTAAATATAATTAAAATAAATTTATTAAAAATCTATTTTATTTTAAAAAATTATTATTTGTTTTAATTAAAAATTTTTAATGATATTCATAAATATTACAATTAATATTTTATATTTGTTTAAAAAAAATTAATAAGAATATTAATAATTTTAGTTTTTTTAGATTCAGTTTAAATAATAATTGTTGTGAACAATGAAATATTATGTACCACCAAATTCCAGATTCAAATTCCCTTAATTTAATTGTAAATACATGTTAGGATGGCATTGCTCACCTAGAAATTATAATAATAATAATAGAGAAAAACTCAATTACAATTCCTCTCTTATAAAAAGAAATTTAATAAGAATATTAATAATCTCAAAAATAAAATATAAAAAATAAATAATAATATCGAAAATAAATTTATAAGTAAATAAATTTATTTTAAGTATTTGAGAAAAATAATTACTAATTTTTATTCATATATAATAACTTTAAAATAATCATTAATAAAATAACTTTAAAATAATTATTAATAAATAAAATGCATAAAATAAAATTAACTTTAAAATAATCATTAGTAAATAAAATGCATAAAAAAAATTACTACAAATTAATAAAAATAATAAGAAGATTAAATTCACTATATATCAAATCTATCAAATCTTCCAATCAATCAATTGCAACCAAGTCTTCTTAACCTCAAATTTGTCACCTCTCCTAAATACATATATCTTATTAACTTTCCGTATAAATTATCATTTACAAAAAAATCAAATTTACTTTATATAATGCATTTATTTACGTCCCAAAAGTTTAATGCAGATCAAAAATCATTTTCACTGGCTAAGACTTAGGTAGCTTACTATAGTATCTTCAAAATAAAAAACTACCATTTATAGCTTTATCTCATAATCATATGCTGCGTTAATTGAGCTCTCCTCTGAGCCAATGAAACATTGACACAAAGAATTACATTTGACAGGGTATTTGATGTAGATGGCAAGAATATCTTGGAATTTGCGGGAGAGAGGGATCTATTATTTGATCTATCTGGTGGACATCAAATTCTAAAATATTATTATAATCTACTATCCACATAAGTTCAAGAACATATAATAAATAAATAGTTTTCTCCAAAAAATTCTAGCTTTATTGTTTACCAGAGTACCATAACCGCTTTTATTGATTTCATCTAGTTCAAAGGCAAACTTCACTGCATGAAAAATACACAAAATTATGTTAGCTTATTTTTTCTCTTTATTCTGAATACAAGAAATAATATTACAGATTAAGTTAACTTGTTCATAGTAAAATTATTACAAACATATCCTAAATCCTGAAATTACCAGAAACTTGTGAATTTCCTGCAGAACATGAGACAAAGCTGAACAGGAGACAAAGATGAGATGAATTTCTCAACATACTCTTTCATGTCACCTAACAACCCAATAAACTTCTCTCTTTCAAGGACCAATTTCAAACCCACCTGTCATACACATCTCTTTAGATAAACATACAACAGATGAATCTCTTAAAACTGGAGAAAATCTGGAAAAGAAAATGACCAAAAAAAAGAGTGTTGGCTCACTTTGTAGGCTGCCTCATGTCATCATTTTAATGTTCAAGAGCATGCTTCAGACTCCACTCGGGCTGCTTCAACCGCCCAACAACCGAAGCATTCGCGGCCATGATTATTATTTATAAGTTTTATCATAGGAAGGACGTGGGTTCAACCGCTGAACAAAAAATTCGTAGCATAAAATTTTGTGCACATGTGTCACATGAAAACAAGAATAAATTAATAAAAAAAACTGTGCACACGTGTGAGATGAAGACTAGAAGTGTTGACGAAACCAAAAGTAGAGTGATTCATAAGAAAAGGCCTATCAGCCTGGCCTAAAAATCTAGAAAAGAAAATGACAAAAAATAATAATGGTGGCTTACTTTGTAGGCTGCCACAAAAATCCAACCATGCCATCGTTTTAATGTTCAACAGCTTGCTTCAACTCCACTTTGGCTGCTTCAACAACCTAACAATCATAGACTAATGCCGCAAAAAAAAACTGTGCACACTGTGTGTGAGATGAAAACAAGAAAAAATTAATAAAAAAAACTATGCACATGTGTCACATGAAGACTAAAAATGTTGACGAAACCAAAAGTAGAGTGATTCATAAGAAAAGGCCTATCGACCTAAATATATAACATATAATATATATACAAAATGTATAAAAATTAAATTGTTATATATATATTTTTAAATAATCATTAAAAAATATATTTATTGTATATTAATTATATAAATTCTAAAAAAACTTAATAAATAGAAAAAATTATCTTACCAAACATATAATAAGTGTGTAGAGGTAGGAATGTGTGCGGAATGGGAATATACAGAAGGGAAAGTGTTAGACTTTCTGTTAAATGACATATAAATCCCCATCTCGCGAGTCTTATTAGTCTGCAGTCACCAACAATTTTAAACAATGCATTATGTGTTTGTCCCGGGGAGTGACCTCTGTGACAACGTTGTGTCAAAAGTGTTTGGCGCTGCGAAACTCTGTCTTTTGACCTTAACCTTTAAAAGCATGCCTTTACATAAGCCCCAAGGCATGAACATATATAATTCTCATCTTTGTAATCACAATAGGTAGTGTGCAAGTAGTTAATAGCATTGAGGAAAGCGTGCAAAGACAATTGTGAAAAATAAATTATGCAGAGTAGTAGGTGTAAAGAAGAGATATTGTGGGAAATGGATGTGTTTGCAAGAAGCTTATGGAGGGGATAATGTGTAAAACTGTGTAGAAGTTTGAATGTGTGTGGAAGACAAAGTGTTGTGTGGAAGACAAAGTGTTGTGGGGAGGTTCGGGATGTGCGACATTAAGTGAACTATGTGTGGAGGTAAAGCATATGTGTAAGTAAACGTGGAAGTATCATTTAACTTTTTCTACAACATTTCGCAAGCATGAAGTCAAAATAATTTATTTTTTGTTTCGATGCATGAAAGAAAAACATAGAAGCAAAAATAGTAAATTTACTTTAAATTCACATAAATCATTTAATTGGAAGAATTTATTAAATTTAGTAATAAAAATTAATGCCTATAGGTCTTTGTTATAAGTGTTATTGCTTCAAGAAACCTACTAACTCTAAATCTGGTGGAAGTAAGGGGTTTATAGAATAAGGCACATGTAGAGGTAAGGCATGTATAGAGCTAGATGGGAAATCTCCACTACTCTGCATGAGGTGGGATCAAATTGAAAATATTTAATTTATAATCATGTTAACAAAGAGACCCAACTATTTAGACTTGAGTGTAAATGTTAAATAAAGAAGTTGTGATAAATAAATTAAATAAAGGCAATGCGGATGTTACAATTTATACAAGAAATCCATCTTTGCATAGCCCTTCAATAATTATGCATAAAATAACTTTAACATAAAACAATAAAATCTAGGTCCATTTTTTATTTATTACCAAACTTAGACACAAAAACCAACATAGATACAAAAGAAAGAACTCAAACCATATTTGAAATCAATACTATACATGGAACACACATCTGAGACTCAAAATTCATGTTAAATGTTTATATTAATATTGATCAACAACATAACATTAGATATAATATACAAGCTGAGAGCAGTGCCTGGAAAACTCATGGTCAATTAATACTTCCTCCCATTGTCATAGGATTAAGAGCCATACAATATTTCACACAAAACATTATATTAGAATTCTTCACAACATTTGTGAGTAGACTCATAATATACAAAATAGACCAGACTATACTGCAACAAAGTAATCAAGCATGTCAAATCTTTCTAATGTCGACAATGACATTGTCCATTGAAATTATCAAGGTTCTAGCTACTGAGAATCCACATAACAAGACAACAACCTTTGAGATGTTTTTCTTGTATTGTGCAAAGTATATCTGCAAAATTTCTGGGAATAATTATTGAAGAAGATCCCTTGAAAGGGTGAAATCTAGCGTTCCATTTGCATCCTTGACTATACACTACAAATTGTGTTCATAAGAAAATAATGTTTTTGCCACCACAATTTGTGCAATAAAGCATGATATCTACTGGACACACCATTGTTCTAATAAGTTGTTTACACTTGCTGCAAAATGGCTTGTATGGAAGGAAAAACATATTAGTTAGCTTGAGGATTCCAGTAAATGCAATAGTTTGTTTGTTTATAGACATGCATTTTTGTTAAATTTATGGTAGATAAAGAATGCAAGGAAAAGACAAAGTAGTGGGCGAAGGATCAAATAATTGAAAAAAAAATAATAGAAGAAAGATTATAAAAGCTTAAGATTCAATTAAAAACTTTCATGGACATTAGTTTTTGCGAGAGTCTCTAAATAATATTTAAGCTTATAAAAATTCAATAGGCAATTGGAAAATTTCCTGGACATTTTCTTTTGTAAGTATGTAAATAAGATTTTTTTGATTCACCATTAAGTGAATCAAAGAAACTCAATAAGCATGTATGTATGCTATGAGATCCTTTTGGACCACTTTGAACCATGTTTTTGAACAGAAACATGATTTCCTTTCCACTTATTATATCTTTTCGTAGGTCAATAAAAAACAAATCTATATTGTTCACCCAAATGCACCTAGTGAAATTTGAAATGAAAAATTCAGTTAGTTGGAACAAAGAGAACATGAAAAAATGAATTATTTTAGCAATACGCGCAAAAAGAAGAAGAATGGAAGAACAAACATGAAAAAAACAAAGGATAACAAGACACAAAGACTCTATAGAATACCACGTCTCTATCATTGTTTGTTTCGCCATATTTGACATATATTTCAAACCAATGATTATTTTTTTGACATCTTGTAACAAGTGCAGCAAAGCTTCCTACTAAATAATCTATATTCGCTTTTAAAAGCGCAAAAATTGTCGTAATTGGAGTAAGACAACATTCATAACTGAGCATTGGTATTGTATCAACAACATATGTTGGAGTCAATGACATGCAATGACTAGCATTACCCCTTTCATATTTGATTTTTCTTTATGATGTTGATTACCATTATCCAAACATTGCTCCCAATAAATAAATAGGACAAGAATTGAGAAATTAGCTCATCACTTATGTTGACAATTATTGTAAGTTGTCCATGCACATCAACAAGATTATCATGTACAACTTGAGCCTTTCGTGGTGAGTAAGATGCTGCAATAGGAGCAAGTCCATATAACACTAAGACATCCCCTTCAAAAATATTTGTTGAGTATTCTAGGAAAATGGAAATTATGGATTTTCTTTTACATGGTTGTGAAAATAAAAAATATTTCTCTTCGTGGTTTGTATATTTTTTCTATTTAAGAAATAATAAAATGGAAAAAGAAAATACAAAAAAAATTAATGTGCAAACAGTGAACCGTGTGGAAGAAGAAATAGTGAACCGTGTGTCCATATGATTTGATTTATTGCCACCTTCTCCACTATATTTTTTGTGAGCTTACATCTTTTTCATTGTTACACCTATAGAAAAACAACCATGAAGACATATTAAATATCGAAAATATTATACAAGGACATAGATTTTTTAAACACTCATCGTGTAACTTAAAATATCTCAGTAATCTACTTAAGTAATGCATATGCAATGTTAAAAACATGTTTCAATTCTATTTATATGCATATAAAAGATGAATCATTGTTAAAATTTATTCATTTGCATTAGAAAAAAAGGTACACCATGCAAGACTATTGAACTACATATGCTTTTGTTAAAAAATACACATCTAAAGACTAAAATTTGTAGTTCAAATGACTGTAACTCCAACATTTGATTAACAATTTCTTCAATTTTTATGTAAATAGTTTATTTTCTCAACATGGCCTAAATTGAATCAAAGTAATTAGAGGCTTGAATTGTTGCAAATGTCAAAGAAAGTTGTAGCATAGAAATGAACTAGATGAATAAGATCACAAATTACTGACACCAACACATGTATGATGCAATAGTTATAACTATACAAGCTTTAAAGAGTAAACATTGTTCAAGTCGACATATCTCTTAAAGAATTCCTACAACAAATATTTGAATTCACATTACAAAGGTTAATGTTTGTACTATTCCATATGATAAAATATCAAGTTCCAAATAAGAAAATAAATAATGAGAAAGAAAAATAATACCTGGAACAAGGGGAGTGATTTTCTATTGCTACCTTTATTTCATTTCATTTTATTATTATTTTTTCAAAGAAGAAACAAATCAGGTATAAGATTGAAATAGTTTGTTGCAATTTTAAATTTAGGCACAAGCTAGCATGAATTGCATCATGATCACTCCAATATGCATCCAACAAATTGACTTGACAACAACCGGGGTCAAGACTTGTCCAAATATAGTTTATTTGAGATTCTTAGTTTGGAGTATAATTGTGTGTCAATTCATGAAATTGACTTGATTGTGTATATTCAATTAGTTGCTTTTTTCTTGGGCTAGTTGAATGCATGTCAACATTGAAATCGTCAATAATAATCCAGATATAATGGTCATGAAAAATCTGTAATTTTGCAATTGATATTATTTCAATGATGGTAAATACATGAGTAAAAGGAGCAACATATATGTTCATAATGAAAATTTATCATATTACATATATCTGTGACATTACAAGGTCAACTTTTTCAATGCAAAAGTTTTTTGTTTCAAATATGTCTGTGTTTTTTAATGCAAGTAGGAACACCATGGACAAAGTATGATGAATTCAAATTGAAGTAAAAAAACTTATGTTCACTAAGATGGGGAATTTGTGTGTCTCTCTTGCAAGAAAATAACCATATTGTTTATAATGTCTTCATCTTCTTGAATGTCATCAAGATGTGCACACAATATACACTTGTTATGGGAGACCAATGTAAGTACATTGGTATATACAAAATAGTTGCGAACAAGATCAATGTTCCACAATTCATTTTATATCATGTGTTTCATTTATGTGTCTTTTTTTTTATAACATGGAAATTTTCATGTATTATCGTTTGAAGCAAGAACATCAAATCCATGGTTTTTACTCATGAAAGAGTTTTGTAGACTAAACCATGTGTTTTAATGTTACTTGGGTCAAATGCAAGTCTTTCTAAAGTAACATTTTTTCATTTTGTCTCTGCACATATTTATTTATGTAAAATAGATATAGAAAAAGTGGATCAATTGGTGGTACCCTATAACAATGATGATTGATGAATTCTATGTCAACATCTGACTAAGCATTCAATCTAATTTTGTTCAAAATTGAAACAAAAACAATGTCTTTTTGACACATTGGAATATGCAAAACATATCATTTTACTTTGCCTTTCTAAAAACTATATGGCGCTCAATTTTTTCAACATTGGGTGTTCCAAGATCATAGAATCTTTGACAAGTTGGGCCTGATACAAGCATCGTGCATTATCAAATAAACATGTCCAAAGTATTTGGTAGGGGTATGTTTTATTTCGCACAATCATTTATCAATATGGTACAAATTATCACTGTATGTGACAACATGAGGACCATACATCATGCAATCAATAGGATTGGACGCAAGATTTCAATCTCCACCAAAGGAGACACATGTAAGCAACAAAAAAAATATTTAGATATTTGAAAGACACATTGGTATTTGGTTTGTGGTGTTCAATAAGTAGGGACTTCACTCTAACACCATATATATATGTAGATTAGGTAGGAATTATTGATGTCAAAAAAATCACAAGTGGAGGATCATTCTTTCTAGCAAATTGTCTAGAATCATGATTGATTAAGAAGAAAACTTTTTTAACATCTATAGTGAAAAATACATGTAATAAAAGTTATTAAAAGCAAACTAATAACCAAGGTCATGGGACATGTATTCTAAGTTGAATGTTGGGAAAAACATCCTAGTGGGTGTTCATTTGGTTTATTATGGCTAAGGAAATTGGAAAAGGCTTTGGAAAGTAAAAATGGAATTTTTGGAACATTTATTTATGAAAATAATGAAAATTAGGAGAAAATGGAGGTGAAAGGTTACACGTTGCACGGGAGGAGGAAAATGAAGGAAAATAATGGAAAAATGAAGAAAATAGAGGCCTTATCAATAAAAGGCTTCTGAGGATCAATTGGTACCTTTTTTCAGTTCAGTTTTGGATCTCTCTCATTATTCTCTCTCTCTCTCTCACTCTTGGACACACAGAGTTTTTCTTGGAGCACGTTGGCATTGGATCAAGAAAGGAAAATAAGGTAAGAAGAAGGAAGTAGAAATCAAGGAAGAACATGATCAAGCAGCTACCAGAGGATACTTTGCAGGTATTGATTTGCATTTGTGATTTCCTTGCTATATTTGGCATGCATGGTATTGCATGTGGTTCTTTTTTGTCATGGCATGGGTTTTTCCAGGTGTGACATTATTTTTAGCCTAGCCTTGCCATTTCCGGATAGCCTTGATGAGATGGGTTCTCATGCTTTGGTTGAGATGGATTGACAGATGGAATCGAAGCTGAGTGAGGTGGATCTATGAAATGACCAACACATGGCCTAGTGCTCCCTGAACTAGAATGTGGATTACGTTAAATCCACTAGCGTAGTAATCCCTGCGCCAGACAATGGGTTGCGGTAAAGCTAGGATTGTGTGCCTCAGTGGGCCTAGGAATCCTTGTCGGTGAATGGTGGGATATACGGTAAATCCAAGAGGTGGATAGCTCTTCGTTGGGTCTAGTAGTCCCGGGTTGGGATGTATGGTAAAGCCTGTAGAGTGGGTCTCAATGTAGAGCCTAGTGATCCTTGGACCGGACTATTGAAGTCCAACAAGAAATTGCAGCACACACACTAGTGTGGGACCAATAGGTCCTAGCAATACATTGGTGTGAAGGCCAAATTAATTAATTAATTTGGTGCAGTGTCTAATTTAATTTTTCCCTTAATTAAGCTAGACAATAAATGTAATCTTATCTCATGATCACATGTAACAGTTAAATGAGTGTGATAAACTTAGTTAGCCCATGTATTTCAAGTTGAGGGTGGTTGGTGAGGCATGCAGAGTAATTCTATTAGTTATGGAGTTCCAATTGCAGTTGGTGCATTAGTTTTAATGCATGAGTAATCCGTTAACTCAGTTAGGTGAGTTAGAGTCAGTTGAACTAGTTGTAACTATTTGCTGCACTAGTGAGAGATCAAGTGAATTAAATATTCTTTAATTCACAATGATTGGTCTGCCATGCAACTGATGATTTACTATTAATAGTTGCATGCATGTCAGTTCCAGTGGAGACCCAGTTGAGACAAAGGTTAAAGGGATGTTAACTATTAGTTGTGTGATTAGTAGGTTGCCTGGATGAAACCAGACATCCATTGGATTTCCAATGATCCTTGCGAAATTTTGGAAGGCCAAAATTCCTAAAGAATATGGATTGCATTCATCAGGAATTGCGCAAGAAAGGAAGGTTGTTTAGAGGCTGATAATTGGCTAAGTGTTGGCTATTTTTGTCCAGGAAAGTGTGAGATAGTTGTGAGAGTGCAGGAGACTCTTGTGAGAAGAGTGCATTGTAATTGCTTCATGATTCCATGGTAAATATACAATAGAAGATAGAGGGGTTTTGAGCAGCAAGCTTTCCCTGGAAATTATCTGTGTTGTGGTTTGATTTGATTCTTTCTTTGCTTCATGTGATTAGCGATTGTGTTTAATTTCTGCAATTTTATTTGTAGAATGATTCAGTATCTAGCTTTAGTAAATTTTTAGATCGGATTGAATCCATTGATGTACACATGTTTGTATAATTTATACATGGTATTAGAGCACAAGAAATCACTATAGTGGAGGAGAAACTGAGTTTGTTACTGAATATAATTCAAATTTGCAAAAGTATTCTTGGTGCGACACATGATTCAGGATCAAAATGGCTTTCAATAGCTTGAGATTGGAGTATGCACTCGAAGGAATCTCTAACTATATTGCATGGAAAGATGGGATGGAGGCAGTACTAGAGGACAATGGGTTGAAAGAATTCATTGACAATGATGTTCCCAAACTCATTGTAGCAGATGTTGCAAATCTTGATGCTTGGCAAAAGAAGGTTGCAAAGGCGAGGAGGATCTTATTGGATGGAGTACAAGACCACATTGTCTGTCTCCATGGAAAAGCAACACCATATGCAATGTGGAAAGCTTTGATAGATCTATTTCAGAGCAACATTGATAATAGAAAATTGGCATTGAAGGAAAAGCTCAGAAAAATCAAAATGGAGAAAGGCGATGCCATGCCAAAATATTTAACAAATTTTGTCCAATGTCGAGATGAGCTTGGGAGCATCGGCATCACTGTCATAGATGATGACTTGGTGAGCCTAGATCTTCTATGACTTCCCAAGAGTTGGCATAGTTATCAGAACTCTGTCAATGGAAGGGAAATGCTGCCAGATTGGGAATGACTTTGGTCGTATTTGGTGCAAGAAGAATTCAGGCGAAATACAAGGGATGGATATTCATCTAAGAATGATGATGAAGAACATTGCGCTTTGTTTGCCAAGGTGAAGAAGGAAAAAGGAAAGAAATTCCATTCCAAATCTGAGTCTGGCAATGATGGCAAGAAGCATGACATGTCCAGAGTGAAGTTTTTTCACTGTCACAAGCACAAAAATTATGCCACTAATTTTCCACAAAAGAAGAAGAATAAGAAGACTTCGGGATCTGCAGCTGGTGAGGCTTTGGCCTCACAATTTGAGCTTGAATTCTCTCTCATTTCATAAATGGCGTCAAGTGAATTGGGATCAATCTGGTACTTGGATAGGGTGCATCCTTTCACATGATGGGAGACAAAGAACTTTTCATTAGTTTGGAGGAGAAGGACCTCCAGATGCATATCGAAATGGGTGATGATGGGCAGTACAATGCTACCGAGATTGGTACAGTTACCTTCCACAGATAGTCAGGTAAATCCTTTGAATTAAAAGATGTAATGCATGTACCAGGCTTGAAGAAAAAATTAGTCTCAGCCGCAATGTTGGAAGATAGAGGCTATGATGTTGTTTTCAGTGAGAGAAAAGCTTTCTTGCGACACAAAACAACAAGAGAGTCCAAGAAGATTGGGATTCATGTGAAGAATATCTATAAAATTGATGTAGATGGCTGCGCAGCATTGATGGGTAAGGTGAAAAAAGTGGTGAGCCGGGATGAGGGTGAGTTATGGCACAGGATATTGGGCCATCTACACCACGGAGCCTTGAAGTTCATGCAACAAATTTCTATGGGTCTTCCCAAGGGTACTCTTGCGCAGTCAGACACATGCAAGGGATGTACTATGGGGAAGTATGAAAATGCCACTTTTCACAAGAAGGAGAACCAAGCCTCAGAAATCCTTGATAAAGTTCACTCAGACGTGTCTGGACCATTCTCTATTGCTTTGACAGTAAAGCATAAGTACTATGTGATATTTGTTTATGACTTTCCTAGAAAACGCTGGATCTACTTCATGCAGAATAAAGATCAGACGTTCTCAAAATTTCTTGATTTCAAAGCACTGGTGGAGAAAGACACAAGGAAGCATGTGAAGGCTCTTAGGAGCGAAAATGGTGGTTAGTACATCTCTAATGAATTCAAGAACTTCTGCATCAAAGAAGGAATCTAGAGAGAGTTGATTTCACCTCATAACCCACTACAGAATGGGGTCACAAAAAGAAAGAACAAAACAATTTTGGGTGTAGCACGAGCGATGTTGCATGATCAGGGCCTACCGTTGCATCTGTGGGTGGAGGCATGCAACACAACGGTATTTGTGGAAAACCGTTGTCCTCATTAGATACTTGGCATGAGTACACCAGAAGAGGCTTTTACTGGTAAGAAACTTGATGCTTCACATTTTAAGATTTTTGGATCATTTGTTTATGTGCATGTGACCAAAGATGCCAGGAAGAAGCTGGAACCAACAACTGAGATTGGGATATTTGTGGGGTACACTGAAACTCCCCACAACTATCAGGTGTATTTTCCAAACAACAGAATGACTGTTGTGCGACGAGATATGAAATTTGATGAGGATAAATCCATGCGATTGTCCCTTGAGAGGGAGCTGGATTTGCATGCAGAGGAGGAACTATTGGTTCCAAAGAATGAACCTCAAGATGTGGAGAAGCTACATGAGGAGGATCATGGAGTGTCCGAAAACACTCATGCAAATCCATCCACCAGAAATGGTAGAAGGCGCACCACGGAAGTTGATATATTGAGACTAGATGTAGCAGAGAATGTAGGAGCCCCTACTTCACTGCACAGACAAAGATAGTCTCTAGACAGATTTACTAGATACATGGCTCTTATGAGCAAGTGTATTGTGACAGAACCATATTCCTTTCAGGAAGAAGCGCAACAACCAATTTGGGTTGACGCTATGGTAGAGGAGTATGACTCCACTGTAGTGGTGTATTTGTCGCACGAGTGTATGAAATCACACCAATTTAAAGAGTGTGGTCTACTCTTTAAACTATTGGTTACAGACAGAAAGTAGTGGAGCTCAAAAGCATAAAATTTAATGGAAAAAGTATGCTAAAGTATGCTCTAGTTAAACTAAAACTAAAACACAAATATACAGAAGCTATCAAAGAGATTCAAAATGATAATAATACCAACGACGACTCGAAGGCCTCTTCTTATTAAACGTTTGAAATGGAGAAGAAATTTTACCCACTTTCCAAAGGGCACCTAGGCAGTGGCTCTAAGTCCCGATGCAAGGATGTTGCCTTCTAAGCTCTGCCTCTGATGCAATCTCCCTCTCTCTCTCTGGTGTGATGGACTAGGATTGTTGGGTGGCCAACGATCGAGTCCTCTTCAGCTCCAACTTCGAGTCACACACTACTGGTGTTGCTTGGGAAACTTTGGCCAACATAACAATGTGATCACCCTTTCTTCATCTCTTGGTGGCTTTATATAGGGGATTTTCAAATCCTCCTTCCCTCCCTTGGTACATGATGGATGGTGACCCAAGGGAGAGGTATCATTCCATTGTGGGCTTCACATATTCCTTTGTGTGCTCACATGATGTCTAGGGAGGCACTGGTGGTTGTCCTTAGGCGGCTTCATATAAGGAGTGGTTGGTGTGTTCCCAGAAAGTGACTTTTTTCCATTTCCAGGAATGCGCGCTTATCGGGAAAAAAGGTGCGCAAAAGGCACTCTTCTTGAAGGATTAAGCGTGAAATCTAGCATTTATGACTAGTTCAAATCTGATTTTCTCAAAACCTTAGAGATTTTAAATATTTTCTTGATTCCATAATGTGTTCCTTCTCTGTAAATCCTTAGGCTTGAAATTAATTAATGCCATCTTCTGTTGTACGATTTTCCAGTGTTAACAGTTTCCCCCTAATGTGTGAGGTCTAGGAAGAACTGTATAGCCGAAATACATTATAGTTTCTTTTATGTATCATGCGTAGAGAGAGAGAGAGACCTGCGTGAACCTTAGAATTGACAACACCTTGCACTGTTTCCTAGATGACCATGGCCTAAGGGGCCCTTGCAAGCAAATAAAATATACAACATATATACAAAATTTCAACGAGGCGGGCATGTCCCATGGTCGTGATGCTATAGGTGGTTAAACAAAATTGACAGATACATGTGCTGTCGATGCCACTACTGTGGTAGTGATGCTGGCAGTTGTTGACAACGACTGCTGACGTCCTCAGAGGCATTTTTTCTTTGACGATAGGTGGAATGTGGTACCCATATGCATAAACTACATATGTACTGATTGGGACCTTCCCGTGTAAGCATTGTTGAAAGAGACGCTTATGGAGGCACGGGTCTTCGTCGGATCTAATCAAAGTGCAATGGTTGTAAGGTACGAACCATCGTGACATGAAAGATTTCGCTATAGTCGAATGTCAGGAGGATCGATGACATCTGTGGATAATGATGTCTCCCACAATGCCACCCTAGCATAACCCTTTGTATGGGGAGGGGTGATCCAAGGTACGACTTCCTTTTTGGAAAAGAGGTGTCGAGGTCAACAAAAATGAAGACTTAACCGAACCATGGGTCACCAACCTGAGGGGTCGGGGACCTAGATGTGATGGGTCTAACATAGGCATGTTGGTGAGAGGTGTCTGAAAACATATGATGGGGATTTAGTGGCTTGAGGTCGGAGTATACTTTAGCAGCTTGGCGGTAGTCATAGTTATTTTTGAAGGGAAAATCCCTGGAGTCGGTAAGATTTCCAGGGCGGGTGTGAACCGGCTATGAATGTCGTTATGGTGCGTGTGTGGGGTGAAATAATCCGACCAAGGGGAATGAGGGACTGCTACCATGGGGGAAAATATGAAATATGAGGGCGAAGAGGCGAAGGGCGTCGTTGGCAATCTTTGTACACTTACCAAAAGAATAAAATAATGAGGTTTGGTTTGTACAAAACACAGAGATGGGTATCCCAAAACATGAAAGGGTGCACTCACTGAAGGTGTGAGGACGGTGTTTGCTGGGGGTGGGGGTCCCATTGGTTGATCTCATGTGCGAGGTTGATGAAGCAGATAAAGAAGTGTTGCAGATGGGATTATGTTGATGGAGGTATGGTGGGCCAAATGCGATGTGCGGAGGTGTGCTTTCAATCTCCTTGTACAACCTGATTGTCCGGGAAGGGGGTTTGAGTTTGAATGGTAAAATTGACCTTATGCATGATGAATGGATGGGCACGAGGCGCTTCCCGAACTGAAATGGTATGGCCATGGCATCACTTGAGATGTGATATATGGTCTACTTTGGGTGACGAGCGCCATGGAGGGGAGGCTCTACTGACCAATGCGAACGTTTATCATGTGCAGGGTGAAGTGATGATAAAAGCGGTCGGGTTATGAGGATGGAGTGTAAAAACTCTGGCAAACTTTATAAGTATATATTATTATTGATAAAAGATGAGATATGATTACAATGGGGAATCACCGAGGCTTTAAATATAGCCTCATGGTGTCCCTTGGTGAAGAGGCATGATCTTTGATCATGCCCTTTCGATTAATAAAACCTAAGATAACTATATATAACTAATAATTAATAAAATATACATAACATTGCCCCTCTCTTAAGACGCTTTGTCCTCAAAGCATACGTAATGATGGACAATTTTGACAAACGCCTGGGTTTCTTGAACGGTGAGCTCTTGCTTCCCACATTTTAAAAAGATCGTGGAGAATCTTCTCGAGTTCAATCTTTTGTTGATGGAGATAGTGACAAGATCTGATATTGACAGGGTCAGGCCCTTTCTTGACTTCTATTGGATGTTCATGTTCCTTATTAGGAGGAATTTTTATTGGCATGTCTTGGAAGAATTTTTTGTGTTTCCGAACTATTCCTTGTTCTTCTGGTGATTTTTCATGATTCCTTTTTAGATTTAGAGGTAAGTTACCCACAATTATTGTTCGATGCAACTTCTCCTCATCATCAAACGCTTCCTTCTTAACAACCACATCTGCGTCAACACCGAAGGCCTCAACAGCTTCTAGCACTGTATCAATGGCTTCGAATGTGTTTGTCTCTTCACATTTTTCTTTCAATTCTAGGGATGAAACATTTTGCTGTTTATAAGCAACTGTATTTTCATGGATTCTTTCATTTTCAATGACTATGTCTGTTGTTGCATTTTTTATAGCAGTCACGGTAAATTCTTTATGTGGCTCCTTCACCAACATTGTTTCTTTTTCTGCCATTGGATTTTCATTTATATAAAAGTTCTCAATAACTTCTGTTGTTGCATTACTGGCTTTATTAGTGGATTGAGTTGAATTTTCTTCTCTTGGCTTCTCAACTCTATAACTTTCATGGTTGATTTCAGAGTCTCTGCTTCTAGGTATTTCAACACTATAGCTTTCATGTGAGCTAATTTCCATTTCAACCTCATTTAATTGCTCTTCTTCAAACATGTTATATTCATGATGATGATCTGAATTAGCTGAATTTTTTAGTTGATTATGTTTGACATTTGGGAATATTGGAGGTTGTGCCTGACTTAAATTATCTATCTTATCATTTAGCTTATCGAAGAGTTCTGTCATCTTGTTCATTGCTTCGCTATGCTTTTCTGTGACCTCGTGATGATTTAGCCACATTTGTCTTTCTATTCGATTTGTCGTATCATGAACCTTTTTGATGTCATTGGAGTGTCTTGCAACTGTACCTTCAAGATCGACTAATCTTTTTCCATAGTCATATGAATTATTATTGATCTGTTTTTTGAGATCCAACAATCTTTTGGAATCCAGCCATCAACATTGATGACAACATACTCCTCATACTCCTTGTTAGGGCTTATCCCCTTTTCCTTAAAAAACTTTATTTTTTTGACAATTTTCTTCACTTAAGATTTATCTTCTTTGGCATATGTCACTCACCACTAGTACCTTCTCTTGTAATGTTGTCTTTGAAAATAGGATTTTTTTTTAATTACTTAATTAATTAATTAATTTTTTTTTTAAATAATAATAATAATTATTATTATTTTTATTATTATTATATTATTTGAATTATATATATAAAAAACTATGGGGAAAATTCTTTTTGTTAATTTTGAAAAGTCACGTTGTTTTGAAAAGGCACGTTGTTTTGAAAAGGGGAAATGGGTTTTAATACCATGGGAAATTACCATGGGCTCCAAAACCACGAGCTTGTAAACCATGAGCAATTACTCTTCCTTTTCAATTTTACTTTGTCTTCACATGTACGTATATGTACTTCTTTATATATCTCTTTTTTCTTTTTCTTTTTAATTTATTCCCCCCTTTATGTTGTGAAAGGGGAGTGTAAGGAATGTGACGGGGTAACTGGGTTGTAAAAACAAAAATTATTTATTTATTATTTTATTTTTTTACGTGAGGGAGTTGGGAATCGAGGTTGGTGAGCTAAGGCAGAGTGGGAGTGAGAGAGCATAGGGGGTTGGGTAAAAATCTACAATTTTTTTTTTTTTTTAAACAAATGTTGTTGTGCACAAACACTTGATTAAAAAAAATCTGCAATTTTGGAATTTCCTTTAATTCCTTAATTCTGGGTGATCACATAGATCCCGAAGAGCGATGGCTCGGATACCAATGGAGTGTAAAAACTCTGGAAAACTTTATAAGTATATATTATTATTGATAAAAGATGAGATATGATTACAATGGGGAATCACCCAGGCTTTAAATATAGCCTCATGGTGTCCCTTGGTGAAGAGGCATGATATTTGATCATGCCCTTTCACTTAATAAAACCTAAGATAACTATATATAACTAATAATGAATAAAATATACATAACAGAGGACCCTATGGTTTATTTCTGATGGAGAAATGATGTCAGGATATGCAGAGTTTTCTGGGACTCTATCATGCTAGGGGTAGAATGATACCTACTTCGGGATTTTCAGTGGATGGTGTTGTAAGCGGGCTGCGGGTTCTTCTTGCAAAAACAACAAACTCAAGTGAAAGCATCTTCTTTATCAAATATTATTGAAAGTCATGAGCTTTAAAAAAGAAGATGAGAGAGGGCATACCTGCCAGCACTGAAACTTTATTTTTTTAGGAGTACGAATGTGTGGCATCGCCTCTGTTTGTTATGGAGTGCTGATCACAGTGCTGCTTTCGGTCTGGTGATTAGATACCCTAAGCTCCAATTTTTCCTTGGGAGTTGTTACTTGGGTCCTAGTTTTGATTTTAGTTGGGGTTGCCCCCAGACTAAGATCAGGGTGGGGGGGGCATTTCCGGTTGTTGCCCCATGTCCAGGATCTCCCTTTTGTTTGTTCCTCGGCTTCTTTTTGTAGCATTTGGAGGATTGTCATAATTCTCTTGGTTGTATGGTTGGTGATGAGCCTAGGAAGGGTTGCACTAGATTTACCGGCGCATTACGTTGTGCCATTGGTCCATTCTGTGCGGGGAATGGGGAATATCGGTTCCCTTGTCCATGGTTGGTATATGAGTGTCGGGGTGACTTTCATGATAGGTAGGTTGTGATACGTTCTAAGTAGAATCGTATGAGTATCTAGGGTATTGATTACTGTTGCCTAGGTGTCCTTGGGCCAAAGACCCAATCGAACCGTCTCCAGAATCAACGTGCATGGTGCTACTGCTACCTAGGTGATCTTGGGAAAAATACCCAATCAAACCATCTGCAGAATCAATGCGCATGGTACTACTATTGCCTAGGTGATCTTGGGTCAAAGACCCAATCAATCCATCTGCAGAATCTACCTACCTGGTAACTCCCTGAGTGCCATGGGTGCTACTATTGCCTAGGAGATCATGGGTCAAAGACCTGATCAAACTGTCTACAGTAGACGATGCACCTGGTAACTCCTCGAATACAAATTACTGTTGCCTAGGTGACCTTGGGTCAAAGACTCGATCAAACCGTCTGTAGTAATTGACGCGCGTGATAGCTCAAGAGGATGAGGCAACCAAGTTTCCCTGTCCCTGGTTGGTGTATGGTGGCTTGGGGGGAGGAGGGACAAATGGCTGCCTTTCTGGTGACTGTTGTTCCTCATGTAGGCATAGGATGGTACGAGGCTCGTCGTTGACAAACTGAATGGTGGGATCCTCTTGATAGGATTACTCGACCACGTGTAAGGTGTCCCTATATCATGGTATCTCTGGAAAATGGTGGGTATAGTGCCCATAGGTGCCACAGAGAGAGCATGCGTGATTGGTACGCATCAGCTTGTCTTTAACTTTTGAGGTAGGTTCTTTTTGACGGGAACGCAGCGTTGAGATGTCTGCTTCGGAGCCAAGGAGCGGTTTTAACTCATCTAGCTCCGGAAATATGTGGGTCGGATGGCCTATGACATCGCATATGGCACAGACTGGTGATTCCCTTTGAGATGGGAGTCACTCTCTTCTTTCCTCTGTTTGTGGTTTTCTTGGTCGTGATAACCGGTTTTGCAATGGGAACTTCCTTTGCGGGGGCGGTCTCGACCATTTCCTGGGTTGGTTGGGGCTCCTCTTGGCTGAAGGGCTTTAACCCTACGGCAGTAACGTTGGTGGCTCCTGTCGCAGAAGGGGGAACCAGGTACCAAACTAGGAACGCCAACGATATGTTGGGTAATACCAGCGTTGCCAAAACCTGTTGGGAGACGAAGCCAGCTGGGGGGTAGAGAAAAGGGGTTTGGGAGGTGGCGTAGGCTAGAGAGGCTTCCGTGATAGATGCCTCAGTGGCGTTACTGCTTGAGTCCGTATCCTGACTGACCTCGGTGCTTGATGTGGACATCATGCACACCGAGGCCCCTGTGGTGTCCAGTGACACCTCAGGGATAATGGGAGGATCTCATAGGAATGACCCTAGGACGGATGATGGTTTGAATTAGCCAAGGCCATATTCTTGGTCCTGTGAGGGACCATCTGCGGCTGTATCTACATAGGGTAGAATTACATCCATGTTGGTTAGAGGACGCTTCTGGTTGTGTGTTAGCTGGTCTATAGTGATGATGCGATCCTCATGGGGGAATGCCATAATGCGGAATACAGAGGAGGCTATGGCGAACATGGCATACATATAACTCTGCCCTAGGAGTATATTATAATCCAAGTGAGCGTCCAAGACTTCAATGCCTATGTGGACCATCTCTCCAGCTAAACAGACCGAGACAATTTGGTAGAGGCCGACAGGTGTCGAGGGATGACCTTTGTAGGCTCGAAGCATTATGAACGAGGTTTTTAGTTCGGGAGAACCCAACTTCTGCCAAACATTTTTCGACATGATGCATGATTATGCACCCTCATCTATGACACATCGGTGAATAGTGATATTCTGTATCGATATTGGTATCTTGAATGAGACAATAGAAGGAAGCCTAGGGGTGGCTTTGTCTAAGTCAAAAGCCATCATGCGCATATTGGCGGGGTTGATAGCTCCTAACGCGGAAAGTAGGGATTTCCGTTGCTTTGGGCACGATTGCAGTACTTCCAATGCGGACATAACAACGAGTGATTGAGCTAAATCGTCCACGATGCTATAATTATGGGTCGCTTTGGAGTAGTTACTTGCTCGCCTATTAGGTCCCTTTCCCATCTTTGGCAACGGTTCTATAGGAATATTTGAAATGGTCAGAGGTGCATTCGGCGCACTGGTAATAGCCCCTGACGTAGTGGAGTCTGGTGGGGTATCGTAACTACGATTCCATGTTTGTAAAAACATTTCTTCCCCAATCATGTAAATTTCATGGCTGTTTTTTCGGGAATCTTCTGAGTTTTTCTGCTGAGTGTTGACCGTCCCTTGGTGGGGGAAAGGTTCTTGCATAACAGCGGGTTGTTGGGAAGCTCCTCCTTGTCCTCGGTTACTGTGAAGCTTTTTTAGCTCAGGGAGATTGGGACAGTGGTGAGTATTGTGCTCGTACTCACCACATATTGAACAAGAATGGTTTGTTCACAGAGGTGGCCTTTTGCCTTAGCGTTGGGCATTGTTTGGCTCTTGTTTTTTATTCCTGCTAGAGTTGCCTCCAGCCTGGGATCGCAGTGGCCGTTGTTGGTTGCTGCCCCCCAGTCCAAGGTTCCCTTTGGGATTGTTCTTTGATTTTTTCTTAACCACATTAGGAGGTTAGTTCTCTTGTTTATACTGGTGTGGTTGATTCTGGGACGGCTGCACAAAGTTCACCCGCGCATTGGTTTGCGTAGGTGTGTCGTGTGCTTGGGACTGAGCATAATGTTGTCCCTTGTTTGCACCTGGCCATTGGTGGGAGCTCTTTCGTCAGTGTTTCTTCTTGCATATGGGGTCCCCTCATCCGAAGGATAAGGTCCTCCCTGGTGATATGCTTGCGCCCTACTAGTCAAATCTTGTTGAGGCATGTGATGACTTTGAAATCTGGGTTGAGACATGTTTTGGGTAGAATTCTGTGTGTAACCGGGATTGGAACTATTGCTGCCTAGGTACCCTTGGGTCATTGACCCAATTAGTCTATCTGCAGAGTTCGACACGCCCTGCAATTCTTGATAAGTTTTCAAGTGCGGGGCGTTAGGCAGGATATTGTAAATGTATCCTGATTGCGTATAAATCAGTTCAAGCTTTTGGACTTTAATGATTGCGTCCTCTTCAGATGTGGGGTATTGCTGCACCACATCCTTTGAAATCTCCATCATCAGAGTTTTCAAGAATAAATCTAAGAGGACCCGATCGTCGAGTTTATCTTTGCATAAACTGCGACACCGCTTCCACTCATGAATATGGTTAGAGATAAGGGTGGCGGGAGTTTGTCTAAAATGAGTCAGTAACTCCATTCCCGAGTCATGGTGAATGGGTATCTGAAAATAAGTGAGGAACACGGTAGCGAGGGCGTTAAAGGTTCCATGTGAAACAAGAGGTTTCTCCACATACCATTTCGCAGCCACTCCCGTAAGAGTGCGTTGAAATAGTCTCAGTCGAATAGTGTCATCGATGATACTATTCGATGAGCACCACAGGTGAAAGGTCATTATATGATTACCTGGGTCTTCCGCTTGCTTTCCTTTGAACTTTGGTATATCCTAAGGGAGCTTCGTGGGCATGGGAGGATGAAGGATCATGTGCGATGGGGTCATTTATGAGTTTGGTTAAATCAGGTAGATTCAACACAGCTAAGAAGGGTGACTGGGATGTTGACGCCACAGAAACGTGTGAAGACATGAAGTTATGGTTAGAACGAGGGTTAGTCTGTGACGTGCCCTGATATGTGTTCAACTGGTTTCCCAAATGGGACATGCTCCTCTGCCCCTTAGGGGTCGAGGGGGGAGTGGTGTGTGGTGTGGTGTTGGGAGACCGACTAGGGTTCCCAACTATGGTTTCTCCAATGAAGGATGAACCAATGAAGGTGGCAACGTTCCGTCTTTTACGCCTAAATGGCGAAAGCCCTAGAACTCCTCCCTGTAATGGGGGGAGGTCCAAAAGATGCCTGGATCGACGAGGTTTCGTTGGGACCGTTTGGGTGTCGACCAGGTTCGTTTTTGGAAAACTTTGAGGGGAAATAGTCTAGGTCAAAGCGAAGTTATGGCCACGTACATAAAACAAAGCAAAAATAAAATGATTTTTCCTTTAACTTTAATCTATGTGATCAATCAAGAAAAAATATGGTTTTTGTTTGTTTTGCGCATGAGACTCAAAATCCTAGAAGACCTATGCATCCTCACACACTAAAAAGTATCTGGGCCTTGAGAAGATTTCTTGCGAGTGCTAGCACAACATCCCGTAAGAGCTAGAGATGCCCCCAGTCAGCCGAAGAGAATCCACCGAGGTAAGGGTAGAGGGTTTGGCGCTTGCCTGCACCGTCACCTATAGGGTAAAGGATGCCCTAGTTTTTTGCCACTATGAACCACTGTCCCACGTGAGCGTTTGAGTCTTGGGCTTCTTGGTAGTCAACTAATGGTACTGAGTATCAGCCGGGTCAGGTAGCCCCAATTGATACTGCACACACTGTGCCTAAGCCTAACCCCCTCTGAATCGGGTCTCTGCCGTGCTCGGGTTTTCTTTTCCATGGGCTGATAGGTGGATTTTCAAGCTCCCTAAATAAACAACTTCTATGTTTCAGTATGAAGTGTGATCGATGTGGCTTATTGGATGCCTACCCCCTTGATCCTAACTTAATCTATAAATTCTCTTATGGCCCCTGTGGGGAGAATTTAGTAAGACGGTTTAAGTTAGTTTTAGGTGGCTTTCTTTGCTTAGTGGGTGAGTGTGTGTGAGTATAAGGTGAAAAAGCTCATGGTTTTAGCATTTGGATATCAGTGATCCTTTACAAAAAACCCCTAGTTAAACTACGGTATCTTATTCCTGGCTCAAAATGGAAAACGTGTGCAGATAATGGGCTGCTTTCAAATCTTCCTAGTTAATCTTTGTGAATAACTAAAGGGAGATGGAAAATTGAAAAAATAGAGCGTTCATATGCTTGCCTAGGATCACCAAAGGGTGCAAAGGCAGCAGAGATTACTTGCTCTAATCTGCGATTCAAACCTAGTCCTGCAATTTCCTAAATGTAAAAATTGAATTAAGCTAAACAATTTCTACACTAGAAAATAAAACTAGCTTACTTGGACTAGTTAATCTAAGTGTGCATACCAGAATTTGCAAAACATAAATCGTTCGGAAAGAAATGGTTAATTCGCCCCCTACTTAAAATATCTGAAGATTTTTTGCAAAAAACCAACTTGAATGAAAACTAACTCTATGCCTACAGAAAGCAGCAAAAAGAGAGTTTTCAGAAGTTGTGGGGTATCAACACAGGTGCTGGCAGATACATTAGGGGCTGCCAAGCACACTTACAAGCAGAAAAATGCAGAATATAGAGAAAAAATCTTATTTTGTAATTTTCGCAGGAAAGAGTATGACATGTTTGCTTTCCTGCGCGTGGGTCAGTCCTAAACGCACGCACTGCGTGTCTATGAGAAGAAACTGTGCGCAAAAATCCTGCAAGTAAGAAAAAATTAGGAGCTTCCTTCTTCAGTCTATCACTTCAATGAATCTAGGGATTGTATTTTCAGCTCCACTCCAGCATAGACAAAGGTTCTCCTGCAAAAGATGGCACAACCACATAAACTTGGAACACATCAGTGGAGTCGCCAATCCTGTAGTGGTGTATTTGTCGCATGGGTGTACGAAATCACACCAGTTTAAAGAGTGTGGTCTACTCTTTAAACTATTGGTTATAGGCAGAAAGTGGTGGAGCTCAAAAGCATAAAATTTGATGGAAATATTATCCTAAAGTATGCTCTGGTTAAACTAAAACTAAAACACAAATATACAGAATTTATCAAAGAGAGTCAAAACGATAATAATACCAACAATGGATCGAAGGCCTCTTCTTATTACACGTTTGAAATGGAGAAGAAATTTTACCCACTTGCCAAAGGGCACCTAGGTAGTGGCTCTAGGTCCCGATGCAAGGATGTTTCCTTCCAAGATCTGCCTCTGATTCAGTCTCCCTCTCTCTCTCTGGCGTGGTGGACTAGGATTGTTGGGTGTCCAATGATCGAGTCCTCTTTAGCTCCAGCTTCGGGTCACACACTACTGGTGTTGCTTGGACAACTTTGGCCAGCATAACAATGTGATCACCCTTTCTTCATCTCTTGGTGGCTTTATATAGGGGAGTTTCAAATCCTCCTTCCCTCCCTTGGTACATAATGGATGGTGACCCAAGGGAGAGGTATGATTCCATTGTGGGCTTCACATATTCCTTTGTGTGCTCACATGATGTCTAGGGAGGCGAAGATGGATGTCCTTAGGCGGCTTCGTATAAGGATTAATTGTCCTTTGCTTGGTGTGGTCCCAGAAAGTGACTTTTTTCCATTTCCAGAAATGTGCACTTATTGGGCAAAAAGGTGCGTAGAAGGCGCTCTTCTTGAAGGATTAAGCGCGCAATCCAGCATTTATGACTAGTTCAAATCTGATTTTCTCAAAACCTTAGAGATTTTAAATACTTTCTTGATTCCATAATGTGTTCCTGCTCTGTAAATCCTTAGGATTGACATTAATTAATGCCATCTTCTGTTGTACGATTTTCCAGTGTTAACATCCACCGTCAAGAACAGTGCATGGGAGGTTGTCCCAAGACTAGTCAGAAAATCAGTGGTTGGATCTAGATGGATCTATAAGGTGAAGCAAGCATCATATGGGAGTGTGGAGAAGTGCAAGGCCAAATTTGTGGCCTGGGGATTCTCACAAGTTGAGGGGATCGACTATGAATAGACTTTCGCACCAGTCGTGAGGTACTCTTCCATTAGATCTATCCTTGCACTCTCAGCGCAGATGGGGTGGCACATTCATCATATGGATGTGAAAAATACGTTTCTCAATGGAGTTATTGAGGAAGAAGTGTAAATATAGGATCCATAAGGTTTCGATATCTTTGACAGTGAGTCGCATGTGTGTCAACTCAATAGAGCAATGTATGGGATGAAGCAAGCACCTCGTGCTTGGTACACTCAGATTGACAACTATTTCACCAGGTTGGGCTTCACCAAAAGTGAAGCTGATGCAAACATGTACCAGATTGTGGTTGATGGTAAGCTCTTGATTATCGTACTATATTTTGATGATCTAATTTTGACAGGTGATGAGAAATTGATAACTTCATGCAAGGTAGATCTTGAAAGGGAGTTCAAAATGAAGGACATGGGACTCCTTCACTATTTCCTTGGTTTGGAAATATGGCAGTAGGATGGTGAACTTTTTGTTTCTCAAGGAAATTATGCCAAAGAGATACTGGGTAAGTTTCACATGGAGAGATATAAACCCATGGACACTCCTCTTCCAGGAAAATGAAGGAAAGAGAATGCTACTTCTAGAGAAGAAGTGGATGCTACTGTCTACAGAAAGCTAGTGGGTTCATTGATGTACTTGGTGAACACTAGACCAGACATTTGCTACGTAGTTAACCAACTGAGTCAAGCTATGGTTAAGCCGACCAAGATATTTTGGAAGGCGAGGAAGCATGTCTTGAGATATCTTAGGGGCACTGCAGAGTAAGGATTATGGTACAAACAAACAGAGGGAGTGAAGCTTCAAGGCTTCGCAGATGCATATTGGGCAGGCAGTCCATCAGACAAAAAGAGCACATCAGGAGGGATATCCAACATAGGATCAACAACAGTTTCTTGGTACAACAAGAAGAAGAGATCTGTGGCACTCAGTTCAGCGAAGTCATAGTACATGGAAGCAAGTCAAGCTGCATGTGAGGAAATCTGGATGAGAAAGATCTTAGTTGGTTTGATTGGTTCTTAGATGGGTTCGACTGTGATACATTGTGATAACCAGAGTTGCGTTAAACTCTCTGTTAATCTGGTATTCCATGATAGGTCCAAGCACATAGACATCTGATACCACCATCTCAAATATTGTGTTCAGAGGCACATTATGTTACTTCAGTACATTCCCACAGAGGATCAGGATACATATATTCTAACAAAGGTGCTCACTAGGAGAAAATTCAAATACCATAGAGGGAGAATTGGGGTGGCAGATAATCTCGTTCTTGTTGAGAGCTGGGAGTGTTGAAGTCCAACAAGAAATTACATAACACACACTAGTGTAGGACCAATAGGTCCTAGTGATACATTAGTGTGAAGGCAAAATTAATTAATTAATTTGGTGTAGTGTCTAGTAAAAATTTTCCCTTAATTAAATTAGACAATAAAATGTAATCTTATCTCATGATCAATTGCAACAGTTAACTGAGTGTGATAAAATTAGTTAGCTCATGTATTTCGAGTTGAGGGTGGTTGGTGAGGCATGCAGAGTAATTCTATTAGATATGGAGTTTGAATTGCAATTGGTGCATTAGTTTTAATGTATTAGTAATCAGTTAATTCAGTTAGGTGAGTTAGAGTCGATTGAACTAGTTGTAACTGTTTGTTTCACTAATGAGAGATCCAATGAATTAAATATTATTTAATTCACAATCAGTGATCTACCATGCAAATGATGATTTAATATTAATAGCTACATGCATTTTAGTTCCAGTGGAGACCCATTTGATACAAAGGTTAAGGGGATGTTAATATCAGTTGTGTGATTAGTAGGTTTCCCGTATGTAACTAGACATCCATTGGATTGCCCATGATCCTTGCGCAATTTTGGAAGGCCAAAATTCCTAAAGAATAGGGATTGCATTCATCAGGAATTGCACAAGAAAGGAAGGTTGTTTAGATGTTGAGAGGCTAAGTGTTGACTAGTTTTGTCCAAGACAGTGTGAGACAATTGTGAGAGTGCGAGAGACTCTTATGAGAAGAGTGCATTGTAATTGTTTCATGATTCCATGGTTAATATACAATAGAAGATAGAGGGGTATTGAGCAACAAGCTTTCCTTGGGAAATTATCTATGTTGTGGTTTGTGTTGAAGATTGCAACAAGAAACAATGAAGGAGGCATCCTGAAACATCATTCCTGATCCTAGTTGGAAAATAATCACCTAAACTAGGTGGGGCCCACACAGGTGATTTTTTGGCACAAAGTCTATTTTTAGACATGTCTATCATATTCTATGAGTTGCAGGATGCTATTTGTGAATGGTTGATCAAGTTGGAAAAATAGATGGACTTCTATTTTTAGACATATTGGGCGGAATCTATTTTTAGATTGCCAGTCTAAAAATAGATATGTCGAATATTATTAGCTCTTAATAATATTTGGACCCTAAACATTATCTATTTTTGATGACTCTCAGCGAAGGCGATGTGGCACAAAGATGTGATGCATGAATTACGCTTTTCCTAAGGGTTTAATGAGCTAATTGGGAAGGAGGATCTCAAGAACCTCAGTGACAGTAGTTTGGTGGAGTTGTAGAAGTACTTGTGGAGTTGTGTTCGGCTTAACTCGCTTAGACACAACTTGAGTCGGTTGTATCTAGTCTAATCGATTGATACACTAGTGAGAGTGGTGAATTAATTTTAACTGTTCACTAAATATTAACTCATTAATCAACTGAATAATACATCAGTTAACTATAGTGCATGGATAGTTCAGTGGAGACCAGTGGAGAGGTAGGTGAAAGAGCAAGTGTGACTATCATTTGTGACTATAGTGTTGCATTGTTTACACCAAAAATTTAGTAGAGATGCCTTTAAGGATTGCTTGAGCAAGGCTGGACTAATTCGAGTTCATCCAAAGCCATTCTTCAACAGGGATTGCGCAGTAGAGGCAGGCTAAAGGCTGGAAAAGATCGGTGCATGGATTTGCAAGATCGGGCCTGATTAGTGTGTAGCGATTGGATTGTACTGAGAGCTTATGATAAGCTTTGTATGAGGATTTTTACATGATCTCTATGACATATATTATATATAGATATTGGGGGTTTCTAGCTTCAGGCTTTCCTGTTAAAACACTGTGTTAATGTGTGTGAATTTTAATGGTTTCAATGTGTGCATGCAATTGATTTAATTTCCGCATGTGATGATCAATGGTGGAATAGATTCTGTATTGTGCATGAAGTTAAAATAGTGTGTGATCAGGAGAATCTTGGACATATGCATGCTTAGTGCATATAATTTCTACAATTTGATTTGATTATTCTTTGCTTCATGTGATTGACAATTGTGTTTAATTTCCGCAATTTGATTTGTAGAAGGATTCAGTATCTAGCTTTATTACATTGTTAGATCGAATTGAATCCATTGATATACACATGCTTGTATAATTTCTACATGGACTATGGATTACGATAAAGCCCGAGAGACTAGGAGACAGTAAAATTCCTCACAATGTAGGTGGAGAACTTCGGTAGCATCCATGCTTGTTTTGCTATTTTTGGTTTGTTATGAGTCCCGCATTCATTCTTGGAATATGGCACGGGGGTGAATGGATGAAGAGAGATTTGGCTCAACCAATATATGGTCAAGTGGAACGTGGTAGTCCCATCCCCAGTTGGTTTTAGTACATTCGGTAATGAGAAGGTTAATTCCTTGGCATTTGATGTGTAGGTGTATTGGTTTATATATGGATCTTATGGTTGATATATCCCTGATATTTATGTTGTTATTATGTTGGTTATGAGAATTCATTATGATAGTGATTATGTATGGCTCTCCTCATATTTTTATTTGTAAATGAATAAAGAATGTATCTATGACCTAATAGATGATATTGCAACTAATGATGTAAGGAAACAATGCTTCTTAGTGATTCTCATATAAGTATGAGACCCATATGTTCAAATATGTTGTTTACACATGTATATTACATATTTGTGATATGTTTTACGAAATACTTGTCATGGCTAGTATGGGTCTAGTCTAGGTATCATCATGGTTTTTGCAAATACATCATCGTTTCACTATTTTATTTCATTTATGAACTTGTCATTGAGTTCTGGGTAGTGGCCTAGACTTTGGGCCTGAAAAAGTGCCTTAAATCCCGTGGATGCAGGCACATGTTTGGGCAATTTAGCCCCTGGATGCAAGCATGCAGGCTTGTGTGTGCATCCAAAGCCTCCCAGATGCACTCATGACTATATTGTGGGAGCGTCCTAGGGTTAAGTGGGCTAAAAGATCAGTGGGACCCGAGGGATAGTTACCTGAGTGGTTGGGATGGTTCCTGGGAGTCTTGTTACTGATGTGGAAGGTATGTATGATGTGTTTCCATTGGTTCCACTTCCTTAAGGTCACCTAGGAGGTTGAATCTGATCATAGTAGTATATCTTCACATATTTACCTTGGTTGTCCGGTCACTTGGGTAGATGTGGGATGGGGATGTTACAACTTCAATATATATATCCATAGCAGAAGTTGAATATATTCCAACAACATGTAGCACACAAGTTATTTGGATGAAGTAAAGACTCAAGGATATCAAGTTATAATGTGATCATCCAATATTTATCATCTAATGCCATGAAAGTGTGATCAACATTTCAAAGAATCATGTTATGCACTTAAATATTAAGCATCTTCCAATCAAGTACCACTTCCTACAAGAACAAAGAGTTGAACAAAGTTTCAAGCTAGAATACATTGCCACCAAGGAACACTTGTATATATTTTCACCAAACCCCTTCAATAAGAAACATTTGAATATATAAAATAGAATATGGGAGTGATATCCTTATCATCTCATTAGTAAAGAGAAGAATAAACCCATAGATATATGGTTTTAAATATTATTTGGATACCTTTCCAAAAATACATGCCACTCCCTCTAACTCGATACCAATGAGGAGATATGAAATATCTATCAAGTTAGCTCAAGTAGAATGTATAGGTTGTCTCAGCTAGTTTTTACAAGTTGGACCTATAAGTGAGCAAAGAAACATTATAAATAAAGGATAGATGAGTGTATTTGAAATATATCTAAGCAAAAAGATAATGTACAAGTGCACAAGAGAATTTGAGTATTCCTAGGGTTTAAAGTTGCACAATATGAGTCTAAGGAGATTTCTTAAAGTGTTAATGGTGTCGTACGAAGGACTAGGTTCTACAATGTTGTGAAGTGTTTTGTTTTGGAGTTTCAATAACGTGAACTACACTAGTCTGGGATTATATTTTTGGGATCACTACTATGAGGTTTGCTATGGCATGAAGGTTAAATCTGACTAGGATTTGGAGCTATGTTTTGGCTTTGAAGCAAGGAGAGGCATTGGAGCATTAAATTAAAGGTACGATGATGTTGTGAAATGCATGAAATATGAAGCACGAATGCGAGTTCAGAAGTACTCTATGTATGAAGGCCTTAGGTTGGTACCTATATAGGTCTAGCTAAGTTGGTGCTTAGCCAAGGAGATTGGTGTCTCTAGTAGGTTGGTGCCTACATAGTACCTTAAGTTGGTGCTCAGCTAAGGATATTGCCATCTCTAGTAGGTTGGTGCCTACAAGTTTTGTAATAATAGTTTGGTTCTTACATCCATTTATAATGATAAGTTTTTGTGGTTTTCTCCCACAAGATTTTACATGTTAAATTTTTTTCTATGATATTAGTTTACATGCATTTAATGTTTTGAAGTTAATAAATGATTGATTAATTCCTATTTAAAATAGAATAGGGGTCTTATACAGATTCAACCTCCACCCCTATCGATATAAGTGTAATTCTATCACAAAGAGCTCCATATCCTACATGGGGTAGTAATTAATTATCCATGAAATACATTTGAATGGTAACACATGGGCCTTCCTCTTTGCATGATCATTGCTCATAATGCATACCCACTAGCCTCTGTCTCTATCTCAAAATGTCTTTTTTCATGGTTAAGACCATAATATCAAATATATTATTCTTCAATTCTTCAAATTCTCATTTTGATGGCTTTACCTAATGGATTTTTTCCCCTTTAATGGTCAAGGCATGCAATGGCACTGCTACTGTCAAAGAGTTTACAATGAGCTTTATCAAGTATTATTTTTCTCCCATGAAACTCCTAATTTGTGTCATGATGATGGGAATATGTCATTGGATGATGGATGAAAACTTGTATTGATCCATTCTCGTCTCTCCTCCACTAATCATGTGTCAAAGATAGATCAAGGACATATTCTCAAACTTACATTTCTATAAATTGGAAATCAATGGGTTCTTCCTTAAGGTATATAGTACCTATGTCACAAGTGAGAATTTCTATTGCCACATATCACTAAATATCAATATGTCATTTAGATATACTAATGAACATTATTTAACAAAATGGCATAACACATCATTCATTAAGCTCTTGAAAGTTGCAGGTGCATTACATAATCCAAAAGGCATTATTAACCACTTGTAGAAACCTCGTCTCATTTTGAACACTATATTCTACACATATTTACCTTTGATTCTCACTTTATGGAAACATGATTTGAGGTACATAGTGGTGAATAATTTATATTTTTATAGTTGATCCAACAAGTCATCAATCCTTGGTAAATAATATCTAATCTTGATGGTGTTTTTTTCAGGGCATAGTAGAAAATGCACATTCTCCAGCTTACATCCTTCTTTGGTGCCATAATGATGGGTGAACCACATGGTGATGTAGTGGTTTTGAAGAATCCATACTCCAAAAAATATTTCAATTTCTTCTTCAATTCATCTTCTCTATGGTGAACTTCCTATACAACCCAATATTAGGCAATGTAAAATTTGACAACAATTTAATCTCGTGCTTAACCTCTCACTTAGGTGGTAGTCCATGATTCTCTTGAAATACTTCCTTATATATTTCAATTAGTTTCTATATTTGTTGGAATTACTTTCCTATACATCCTTCCAAGGATTTAATCATCTCCAACGTATTACCTTCTCCTTATTTCTTCCCTTTTCTAAAAAATAGCAAGATAAACTTCTTCCTACGACCCACAATTTTGGCTCGATGAGTGTTGATTAGAGAGAGTTTGGCTTTATCCTTGTGTGGATTTATGGCATGCGAATTTACATCCTTAACTAAAATATACTATTTTTATTTCCTCCTAAACATGGCATCTCTCACGTATAAGTATGGGTTTCCCAAGATGACTCCACATATCCAATGGAACCACATCTATAACAACTTCATTGACAAAGTTTTGGTTAATGGAAAACTTGAATTTTAATTTTTTTTTTCACTTTCAATTCCATATATTTCCTTATCAATACCATGGGGTATGTTTGTGGATGATTTTGTGCCTCTAGTCCAAGTTTCTCAACCAACTGTGCAAAGATCAAGTTGGACTATAACTTGGGATCAAACAAAAAAAATATTTTCCTTTCTTCCATGTGGATTTTGATGCAAAGAAACTTGGTAATATCCTTATACTCCTTGTGATAAGAACCAACTAATGCCACCCCTTTTTCAATATTAATGCAACTGAGATGATGTCCACCCTTTCCTTAGCACCCATTTTTATCAATGTTTTCTTCTTCTTCTTACATAAATGTTTGGAGTGTTTTTTAGGGAGCAATTTCTAGTAGTATTTCTCAATGTATCTCGTTTTATCGTAAACATTACATCACATAGTAGAGGATGGTGATTCCTATGTTTTTACCATAATATTATTTTTATTCCATTTCTTCTTACTATTCTTCCTTTTCTATTGCTCCTACAAATTCCTTCCTTCTGAGTGCTTGACTATTTCTTTTTTTTGTATGCCTTAAGCTATTGTATTTGAACATATCCTCATCAATCATATTTCGTTTAAATAATGTTATTTTTTTCTAAATATAAGGTAGCAATGTTCCCAAGTACTTGATCAACATATGTGGACTTTTGAGAGAGATATTTAGCTGAATAACTCTCCCCCTAAACTCTATGGTGAAATCCTACATTTATTTTCCTTTCCTCTACCTGAATTAATGCCATACAATATGTTGGATATCCTAATATAAAATTTGGTATATTTTGGATTTGATCATGTTCTTGAACACAATTCTTTTTCACAAATGGCTCATTTTCTAGTGCTTTGCTTGTTGCATCACTCTCCCAATGTGCCAAAGCATGGCTTTCAAGCTTGAATCAAGAAAATGTAATCTTTTGTTTCTTGTTTTGTTTCTCAATTACTTTATGTAAATTGGATTATACCTCAACCCTATATAACCATTAGTTTAGTTTTATAGAATCAACTTCCTCAACAGATGGCTTGATCATCAACCTAGCCACCACATGGATAGGTACCCATATTTGGTTATATTAAATTCTCCCATCTTTGTCTCAAGATTACACTCTATATTATTTTTCTTTCCCTCTTTCATGGGTATTTGTGACAAGCCACTATTGAGGGTGTCTCCATACCCTTTATTGCAAATGGCTATGTCATCATGGATGTTAGTGTGTTTAAATTCAACAAGAAAATGCACCACGTACTAGGGTGGGATCCTAGGTCACACATGAGTGAGGGATTCTAGTGACACATTAGTGAGAATGTGGGCAACCAATTTTTAAATAAATTTGAAATTAAATTGTAATATTATCTCATAACAACTTGTAATAGTTAACTAAGTTTGATAGACTTAGTTATCTGAAGAATTTTGAGTTGAGGGTCAAAGGATAGGCATGTAGAGTGATTCTATTATTTACAGGGTCCAGTTGCAGTTGTAGCACTAGTGTGGTGTGAGTGAAATCAGTTAACTCAAATTAATTGAGTTAAAATCAGTTTAACTAGTTCTAACTGATTGATGAGCTAGTGGAAGATCAAGTGAATTAAAATATGTTTAATTCACAAGTATTGATCTACCAAGTAATTGATGGTTCACTATTAATAGTTGCATGCATGTCAATTCTGATGGATACCCAGTTGAGACAAAGGTTAAAGGAAAGTAAACTATCAGTTGTACTTTTATCGAACTGCCTAGGTGCAGTTATAAAGGCACATGAAGCCCATGATGGATTGCGCAATCAAGGAAGGCTGAATTTCCTATTTAATTGGGGTTTATTTTTCTAGGGATTGCGTGAGAAAGGCAGGCTCAGGGTAGGTATGAAATTGGCTATGTGTTTGTCTAATTTTTCCTAGATCAGTGTGAAGCAATTGGTAGAGTCTATGAGGTTGTGGTGGGCACACATGCATTGTATTGTTTCATGATTCCTTGGTTGATTATACAATAAATATGGAGGGCTTTTGAGTAGTTTCTTTCCCAAGGAAAATCTTGTGTTGTGCGATTGATTTACTTCTCTCTTACTTGCATGAGATTGAGTGATCATGATTTATATTCCACAAATATTGTAGAAGGATTTAGTATCTTGTTTTAGTACATTGCATAATCAGATTGAATCCATTGGTGTAATTTCTACATGGTATCAGATTTGTGTTAGAGATTTTCTACATGGTATCAGAGCGCCAGGAATCACAATAGTGGAGAATAAATTGAGTTTGTGTTGAATAATATTCAAATTTGCAGATACTTTCTTTAGAGCTATAAGCGGATCAAAATGTCTGTCAATGGCTTGAGACTCGAATATGGAAGTAAAATATGGAGGCAGTGTTGGAGGACAATGGATTGAAGGAATTCATAGATAATGATATTCCCAAGCCCGCTCAGCAGATGCCCAACTTCTTGATGCATGGCAGAAGAAGGTAGCAAAGGCGAGGAGGATCTTATTAGAGGGAGTTCAATATCATATTTTATAGAGTCTCCATGGAAAGGAAACTCCATATGCTATGTGGAATGCCTTGAGAGTTCTATTTCAAAGCAATAATGACCACAGAAAATTGGCACTCAAGGACAAGCTCAAGAAAATCAAAATGGAAAAGGGCGACACAATCCAAAAATACTTGACAAAGTTCACTCAATGTCGAGATGAGCTTGGAAGTGTTGTGATTACTATAGATGATGATGACTTGGTGATCCTAGCACTTCTAGGCCTTCCCAAGAGCTGGAATAGTTACCAGGACTCCATGAATGGGAAGGAGAAGTTACCAAATTGGGAGCGACTATGGTCAGATTTGGTACAAGAGGAGTTTCGGTAGAATACCAGGGATGGATCCTCATCCAAGACTGATGATGAGGAAAATTGTGCCTTGGCTGGTAAGGAAAATAAGGGGAAGAGGAAGAAGTCCTATTCCAAATTTGAGATCGACAAAGAAGGAAAGAAGCGTGAAATGTCAAAGGTGAAATTTTTTCATTGTCATAATCATGGACACTGTGCCACAAATTGTCCACAAAATAAGAAGAACAAAAAGAATGCTCTGGGAGCTACAATGGGTGAAGCTTTGGCGTCACAGTTTGAGTTTGACTTCTCTCTCATCGCATGCATGGCGTCAATTGTGATGGGATCTATGTGGTACTTGTATAGTGGAGCATCTTTCCACATGACGGGAAACAAAGAACTCTTTAGTAGCTTGGAGGAGAAGGATCTTCAGATGGGTGATAACGGGAGGTATAGCGCTTCCGAGATTGGTAAAATTAATTTCCAAAGACAGTCAGGTAAACCTTTCATATTAAAATATGTCATGAATGTACCAAGATTGAAAAAGAATTTAGTTTCAGTTGCTATGTTGGAAGGTCTTGGATATGATGTGGTTTTCAGTGAAGGAAAGGAGTTCCTTCATCACAAAGCCACAAAACAGGTAAAGAAGATTGGGTTTGTGTGAAGAACCTCTACAAACTTGATGTAGATGGTTGTGCAACATTGAGTAGTAAAGCAGGGAAGGTGGTGAGCTGGGATACAGGTGAGTTATGGCACAGGAGATTTGGCCATCTACACCACAGTGCTTTGAGGATCATGCAATAAATTTCTATAGGTCTTCCAAAGGTTACTCTTGTGCAGATAGACACATGCAAGAGATGTACCATGGGGAAGTATACTAAAGCCACTTTTCATGAGAAGGAGAACCGAGTAGTGGAAACCCTTAAGAGAGTTCACTCATATGTGTGTCGACCATTATCTACACCTTGCACAGAAAAGCACAGTTATTATGTGATTTTTGTTGATGATTTTTCTAGAAAGTGTTGGATCTTCTTTCTGCAGAAGAAATATCAGACGTTCTCCAATTTTTGTGAGTTCAAAGGTTTGGTAGAGAAAGATACAAGGAATAAGGTGAAGGCTCTAAGGAGCGACAATGGTGGTGAGTATATCTCTAAGGAATTCAAGAAATTTTGAACCAAAGAAGGAATTCAGAGATAATTGATTGCACCTCATAACCCACAACAGAATGGGGTCACAGAAAGAAATAACATAACAATTGTGGGAGCAACACAAGCTATGTTACATGATCAGGGCCTACCATTGCATCTTTGGGTAGAGGCATGCAACACAACAATATTTGTGCAGAACCATAGTCCTCATCGGATACTTGGAATGAGTACACCAGAGGAGGATTTTTCATGTAAGAAACCAGATGTTTCATATTTTAAAATTTTTGGCTCATCTGTCTATTTCCATGTGACCAAAGATGCCAGCAAGAAGCTAGAACCAACATCAGAAGTTGGGATATTTTTGGGGTACACTGATACTCCCCACAACTATCAAGTGTATTTTCCGACTAACAAGATGACAATTGTCGGGAGATATGTTAAATTTGATGAGGAGAAATCTATGTGATTGTCCCTTGAGAGGGAGCTTGACTTGCATGCAGATGAGGAACTCTTAGTTCCGAAGGATGAACCTCATGATGTGGAGTAGCCACAAGCATAGGATCGTGGAGTGGCAGAAACCACTCATGCAGAGCCATTCACCAGAAATGGTAGGAAGTGCACATGAGAGGCTGACAGATTGATGCTAGATGCGATAGAGCATGTAGGTGCACCTACATCACAACGCATGGCAGAGAAGGTCCCCAGACAGGTATACTGGATACATGGCTCTTATGAGTGAGTTTATTGTGATGGAACCATCCTCTTTTGAGGGAAGCAATGCACAAACAACATGGGTTGATTCCATGGTTGAGGAGTATGAATCCATTATCGAAACATAGGCATGGGGAAGTGAGTCCCAAGACTAGTGGGGAATTCGGATGGGTTGGATCCAGTGCAAGGTGAAGCAACTTGCAAGCAAGCGGGATGGGAGTGTGGAGCAATACAAGGCTAGATTTGTGGCTAGAGGATTCTCACGTAGTAGGGGACCGACTATGAGGAGAATTTTTGCACCGGTATCAAGGTACTCATAGATTAGATCTATCCTTACACTCTCGAAGCATGTGAATGGGGTTCCAGCACACATCGCATGGATGAATAAAGAAAACCTTTCTCAATGGAGTTATTGAGGAAGAAATGTAGAATTGAACAACTAGAAGGTTTTGAGACCTTTGACAACGTGATTCACATGCGTGCAGACTCGAAAGCGAGAACCATGTGCAGCCGAAGCGTAAGCACCTGGGTGCTTGGTACACTAGAATTGATGGCTATTTCACTCTGGGTTGGAGTTTCACAAGAGAGTGAAGCTGATGAAAACCTATATCATATTGTGGTTGATGGTAAGATTTTGATTATTGTAATTTATGTTGATGATGTTATACTAACAGTGATGAGAAGCTTTCATAACTTCTTGCAAAGAGGATCTTGCGAAGAGAGTTTGAGATGAAGGACATGGGGCTCTCGCACTATTTATGTTATCACTCTGCCATATCTCTAAGGCTGAAGAAGAAATTCCAACGATGTAACCATGTGCACCTATATTTTGGCTTGCTATCTAGCCCTACCAAACCGAGAGAGGGAGTCTCTCCACATAGTCACAACAAAGAGGGTTGGATGAATTAGGGTTTAGGGCTATGGTAAGTACAAGGGTTTGATTTGGTTGAATTGGGTTCGTTTGAATGAGGAATTAGGTCAAAGAGGCTAGGTCGGGAAATAAGATTAGGGTTGCTGAGAGATTCAATGGGGGTAAAGGTAGAGTAGAAAACCTAATACTTAGGGTTTGAGGGTGAGATGGGATCATATGAGTGCAGGGTGATGGAAAGAGCAAGGCAAGAGGTTGAATTGTTTCTAAATTGAAGAAAATGGACAAACTATGAGCTAGGTTTTTCCAAAAGACGAGAGCATGAGAGATGTATTCTATTCATCAACTTAAAAACCATCATATAATATAAATGAAATGGATCATGAAACAAAACATTCATACATAATGATACATAAGAAAAACAATGTTAAATTCTCATACTGCATGTATCCCAAAGAAAAATTTGCAACCTTATTGCATTAATTTCACCCGCCAAAACGATTACACTAGAGCCTCTAATCAATGCCTTAACATCCAACAATTTCCCAACCTGTGAAATGAGTCAAAAAGTACATGATATAGACCTCAAAACAACTCCTCCCATCCTCGGAGGTCATCACTGCCATGAGGAGGAGAAGTTACCCCAAAAAACTAAGCTAAATACCTAGAATGTAGGGAGGTCAACCGACTCATCCCTCACTTTTTTGCACGCCGATCCCGATTCATTACATGTCATCAAAAATTTTTCACCTAATGTATTTACCCTAGGTAATTCAACCACATCATATTTAATTTTAAATTTATGATTCCACATTAGTAAAAATCCCATTAACCATAGTCAAGCCACGAAAAAAATCCCAGAAAAAAAGGAAAATATCAAAGAACTCCCGTAAAGAAAGTTTTCCTAATGCGCAACACCAACTTCAAGCTAACTTTTGAGGGGGTTTAACAATGTCTAAAACTCGAGCTCAGAATATTTCACTGAAAGATTATCCAAGTATACATTCCAAATCCGTGCTTGTTTTTTAGAGTTGACCTACATTTGACCTCCCAAAAGTGATTCTCCCAAGACTAATCTATGTCTGTGCAGGGCTAAAGCAAAGACGGGAAACATGATTTTTTGAGGTTTTTTTTCCCTTTTTCATGCACAGTTTGTCTCAAAAAACTTAGAAAAATTGACAGTTGGATGTATTCATCATTGTGAGATCCAATGGTGGTATTTTTTTGTCCAAAATATTCCTACAAGCGCTGCATAGGGTTACAATCCAATCGTTACATGATTGGTCCAAGTATGTACTACATTTTCAAATTTTGCAAAAAAGTGTCAAAATTTTGCCAAAATTTTTTGAATGATGACTTATGATGATGGCTAGGCATGGACCGAGGGGCTTCAAAAAGGATATCAAGCCTTCTTTTCTCTTCTTTTAGTGGAAATCAAGGCTTCAATAATTTTGCATTAGCTTGTTTAATTTTTGACCTTGCAATTTTGTTTTTCTTCGGCATAGTGCTTGGTCCTCTTTTCCCCAATACTATCATTATCCTTGTTTGAATTCTCCATAAGCTTCTCTACGTGGCTGGTTGAGCCCTATCAAACCATTTCTCCGAGTTCTCATTTATTACCACTCGCAAATTGTTCATTCAGAAAGTGAGCTCATTAGCTTAAGCTCAACCTCCTTTGCCTCTCTAGTTCTAGAGCTCTTTTCAACCCTCTAGTCCTAGCCCTTCTCCTTGTACTTGTTCTTATACCTCATTGGTTTCACTATACCTTTCCGTATGCCTCATCAAGAAAGGCCTTTTCCTTATTTTCTTCTCTTTTTCCTTCAGAAAGCTGAATCTCCATGATGGCCTTCTTAGTTTTGAGTTGTCCATTTTCTTTCTCATGGAATGCAATGACAAACTAAAATCTCTCCTAAATTGGTCTGAGAAGCTCATTGATTTGGGGAATCCTTCTATTTGATAATCATTTTGGAGGCCTCATCATCATGCTCATCATATAAATCAACAAGGTCAAAACCAGTCTCTGTTTCATGTGAGGTCATCCTCATCATGAATGGTTGCCTCATGTACATCCTCCTCTACCATATTTTCTATCCCCTTTTGTACCTTCTTTGTTGGTGAAGAAGGCGAGGCCCCCTTCCACAATCCGTGGAGCAATCACCTATCTATGACCTCTCTTAGTATGTTTTAGCCAATGTCTCTATCTCATCCACTTTGGTCTTTTGGAAGCTCATTGTTCTTAACCATGCACAGATGACCCAATCTCAGAGTGTAAAATGATGATGATGGTGGTGAAATGGGTGAAGTAATTTGAGTTGATGAATAATTAGGTACTATGGGTTGAGATGGAGGAGATGGATGGATGGAAGGATGAGATGATATGGAGGCACATCTTGAGCATGTTGAATTGGTGGAGCGGTAAAGATGTCATTAGAGTATGAAAGTATCCCATGAGATGTTCAATTTATCAAGGTGATGGAGGAAAATGATCTTGATGAGAGAGTGGTGAAAAACACTTTTCATTTTGGTGATCATAATCTCTCTTTTGAACAATGTATACCATTTTTTCAATGTCCTTGAAGATAAAATAAGGGTATGTTGAGAATATTGACCCTTGTGAAGTGCATTAATAATAACCTAATATCTGGTAGGTTTAGAGTCTAGAGAACCTTCCTTCACAAGAGAAAGGAACCTAATGATGATTTTCATCATGTAGACATACCCTATCGAGGAGGTAAGAGAAAGGAAATAACCTTTTTTCTTTCATTCTTGTAGCTTCTTGACTTGAAATATGGGTCAAAGTATTGACTCTCCAATCCCTTTTCCTTGTACCATTTTTCACTCAACATTTGGAAATCTGATGGCATCTCGCTATGATGGATGTAGATATTAGTGAAAGTGACACCAGCAATAGTTACCTAGTTATCATGAAGATTAGATATGAAAAGCTCTGTTTAAAACATGTGGCGATGTTAGACTTTTGTATTTTCTCACAAAAGTCAAAGCACATCCTACATTCTTGAAACATGTCACTTTTCCATGGAGAGAGCCATGAGTTCTTTGGTGTTTGTAGGTTCAAGTTCGATGATGTTTCCTCCTTTGTGTGGCCTCCTCTCTTCCCTTTCTTCTAACTCCCTCATGAATTCTCTATTTTCTTCTTCCATACTGCTCTTGGATAGAAACCTACAGGGAGATGAATTGGGAGTAAAATGTATGGAGGTTTAGGGAGTGGGGGAATGGGATGGAAAAAATTAGGGAGATGGGGGAAGGAATTTTTGAGTTGAGGAGTGGCTTGAGGGAGTGGAAATGTTGTAGGATTTAGGAATAGGAATTTTATTATAGGTATGGGGATTTGAGAGCCTAGGAATTTGAAGTACCTAGTGTCTTAGGGTTTATGGGATAAAAGGGGTTTTTGGGATAGATTTGATGATATAGGGGTAGGGATAGGATATTATGATGCATGGAGGTATAAGGGGTCTTCAAGGGTCAAGCTTTGGGATTAGGAAACAAAACTAGAGGTTTCGTAGCCTTTATCTCTCCAATTTTTTTCATAAAAACTTAAATACTATGCAAATTTACACTTGAGGGAATGGAAGGAGGGTGTAATGGTGACTTACTTACTTTTCCAAGAAGAAGTGACAACCTTTTCTAAAGGTTAGAGGTCATCGAAACTTACAAAGTTTAAGGAAAGTTTCGTGAGATTAGAAGTTTTCAGGTGCGCAACACCTGCGGCTCTATGCCGACAGGGCGTCACTCCAATTAACCTATGGCATAGCACGTGTGTTCATGGTGAATACTAAAAAATACCCTTAAATTGACTACATATTGGAAAATCCCTTTTAAAAAATCACTTTATTTAACCCCCTACCAATACTAACCCATTGCATTTTCCCAATTTAAAAAACCCCTACTTTCACTAGATATTAGTAGGTATCCATTTTTTCATTAACATTTTTTACACCCCTTTATATTTATATCCCTTAACATAATGACATGATGACTCTCTTATGACCCCACATTCATTCTACAATTCACCTTTCTTCTTGTGATATACATAGGAGATGCATATTAGTATTCCTACAATGTGATTACTCAATCCACACTCAAGCAAATCTCACTATGATTTGTGGCACATTTAATGGTCTAAGGCATACAAAGATAAACCATGTTTTAGGAAGATTGATTGTGTGCATGTCTATAAAATGACATATAAATTTATCTATATGATGATGAAAAAAATCAATTGGTCAACCTTTATGAATATGTTTTCCCCAAATAAGGTGTTCTAATCACAAGTCTAGACCATCTTCCCTTTGAAAGCCTTTGTTCAAAAATCCAACTAAAACCTCATGTATTCAAAATAGTGTCTTATTAAGGTGGAACAACAAAAGTGACGAGTCAGAAGAGTTATATAGAGAAGAAAAGGCAAGGTGAGGATAGAGAGTTATGAGACCCCTCCCTTTGCTTTAATGAAAAAAAAACATTGTTCTCTTGTTGTTTTTAATTTAAGTGTTTTTAATGAGAGCCCCATGGTATATTTTATTAATACATCATTTGTAAACGACCCATGTGGATGGAATTACAAGGTTTTTTAATCTTGGTGATGTGATTTAAAGAGCTCTATCTAGCTACTGATTTCTTGTTTTCGTGGATTATCAAAAAGATTTTGTAAGCATTGTGGACAGCTCCCCAAGTTCAAATGGATGCATGTACTTCTATAGTGGCTATGTTTTATGAGACACTTCCCAACATCAACATGCTACGTAGGTCTACCCCCAAGTTTTTCGCAAGCATCTTTCAAAGATGGGATTTCACATTTGGATGAATTTGTGGGAGTGCATAACACTATCTTGGTTGGATTGGAGAAGATTTAATAAGCCCAATATTCACTAGCTTAAGACAAGAATGTGTTTTCAAAATGATACCAAAAAATTTCAAGGCCCATTTGGAAGCACTATAGATGTAGTTATAATTATCAGTATAACTATACTCCAACAACACTCAAGATGAATCTTCAGTCATAATTATTGTAACTATACTTTCCAACAAACTCAAGATGAATCTTCAATAGTGTTCACAAAAAGGGTGATCATTGTCACCATGTCACTGAGAATATTGATTCTATACTGATATGTCAAGGTTATCATGACTAAGCAAGATCCCAGGTTATGTTGTCATTAAACATTAGTATACAAATGTGAAACATGGTCACTCACTAACACATGGGTCAGCTGAGTCTCTGTGATTACTTCCCTTTGATAGTCTCATTATTATCTATCCACAAGATTAATATAAATTTCATTTTTCAAATCAAGGTTCTATTATGTCACCAAAGGTGTCAAGACATCGTGACGATATTAAATGCATCAATCACCATGTGTCAACCATATTGCTTCAAGAATCAAATCTTTGCAGAGCAACCAACTGAAATTAGAATTTGTTAATAAGCTCTCAGAACATGCTATCTATGATACACTAAAGATAGATCGAAGACTTATTTCGCATCTAGCTAGACTACTCAATACATCAACATCCTATACAATTGTATATTTTAAGGCTTGGTCATTAATGCATAAGCACATAGACTTCCATTAGTTATTTTCACTTCTGCAGTGAAGCCCTTTCTTTAGAAACTCAATCTATAATCTATTACATGATGGCAAGATTGTGATGGAGAGAGCAAACAAGCATATTGCTTCTACTACACACTAATTAATCACCCGAAGAGGAAACCTTTACTACATCCGCAAATGCCAAACTTTTGATTTGGGAGTGATGCAAAACTCAATTTTAGTGTGAGTGCCAACTTCACTACCTTCTTGGCTCAAGATCTTCCCTATAGAGTTCAGAATGACCATGTAATTAACAAGCCTAGATCAACAACACCTCCTACATGAACAAGTGCATATGAATTCGAAATGGTGCTGAAAAACACATCAAAGTCTCGCAAAGTGTTAATAAAAGATCAAGAATATTTTTAATTAAAAGACATACACCATGCAAGTTTCAACATAATCACCTTTACGTTTAGTTAGTTTCATTCTCTCTATGAATAATGTTCCCTAGAAGGTCTACTGTCTCATTATCCAATCCTTGTTCGAATGCAGTATTAGAGACTATAACCACTTCTATCTGAACGTGACTAGCAATATCGTGTAGTTAGATAGCCTTTCCCATAGACAATACAACACTGAAGAAATGATAAGAAAATTAGAAAAATATTCATACAAGTAGGAATGCTCATGTTGAACTTCTAGATTTTGCTTTACTACCGAGGGTATCTACTTTTACTGGTTTACCTCTAAGTCCACATAAGGAGAGTTCTTTCCCGGGGCCGACCTCAAGAACTTGTCTAGATCATTAGTTGTAAGTGTTACAAGCACGGAGAAAAAAACACCATGATTTTAAAGATGACAGCAAAAATATTCTCTACATCAACATTGACCAAATAGTAAATATATGCACTAAAATTTAGAATACATACAACCAGTCTATAGTCCCCAAAGTTGCAACTCCATAGTAAACTATACAAATGAAATGAGCCAACATTCATTAGGAAGTTGAAAGATATTTGTTCTTCCATATTTATCATTTTTGTTTTAAGGTGCAACTTAATTTTCACAAGCAACAAAGCTAGAAATGATACCAACCACAGGGATATCTACTATGTAAGTCATTAAATGAATATCCCTAAGGATTGAAAAGTACTAAATATTTCGAGCACAAAGAAATAAGCTCGGAAAAAAGGTCCATATCACATCAAATGCTACCTAAAACAAAGAGTCAGAAGCTTAATTTCCCAAAATATTTAACATATAAATCTAAAACATTATTACGCAAACTTTTTAGATAGAAAAGGAGTAAGACAATAATGTAGAGATCAAATAGATATGAAACCACAAGTCATGACACTTTGAAATTATATATAAGAAAATTTGGTAGACACCAAATAGATAACGGTGACAATAATAAGTGATGGCATTGAAATGGGAAATGATATTATGTTAATGACATAACAGTATTGAAGAAGTCAACTATCACATTATTCACTTCAAAATAAACATAAGGACTTGTATGGGAAAGCCAACAAAAAGGGGTTATATAAGATCTGAAAAAGTGATTAGAGGGGAGAAGTATGTAACTAGTGTAGAGTACTCGATTGAGATTCGAAAACAAACAAAAGTAGCAGTAGAAACATTCAAAAACACATACAAATAAAGGAAAAAGGTTGAGATTGAGAATACAAATATAGGGATATTCAAGGCTCTAACATGATTAAATAGGAAAAAGACATGCTAATAACTTATTATGTTGATGGAACATGATTCATACTTTGACTACATAAATAGAAAGCAAGACAAAGTGAAATGAGGTGAAATTGAAAGCAAAAAAATGGACTTTAATTGTGAATGAATTGAAACTAAAATCAAGAAGAAAGGACTTCAAAATCATCATTGTGCATCAATTTTACTCTCTTAGTTACCTAATACATATATTTGGACTTTAAATCATCACAGGAAGCAACTTTTGCCTCTCATACTTACACCTAATACAATTCCTTGCAACACATGCATGCATCACCTCCACTACCAAACCCAAGCACACCCCGACAACACCCCAATTCCATATTTGATAGACTGACAGAAAATGAAAAGAGAAAAAAATAATATAGAAATTTGAAAGAGTAACACCATGAGCAATGAGTAGTGCCGTACTCAAAGCTCTGTCTCTATATAGATCGATAGAATGAAATAAAAAATAATGCCTTTATCGTGTCATTTCTCACTTAAAAAAAGTCTTGATAATGAAAAATGTGATGAACATCGTATCTTAAATAACGAAGATATGATATGGCAAGTAAAAACAAGATTATATGGAATTATTGAGAGAAAAGTTGTGAATAATTTATATTAAACTTTGAAAAAAAATAATTATTCATTCAAACTTCCTCAAACTATGGTTGTCCGTGTGTGTGCATTGTAATTGGGAATTCCATTGTTAAGCTTGCTAACGGCCCTTATTCATCATTTTGAACTTCTTAACGGTTCAATCCTCACTCCCATCAGAAATTAATGTGCTAATTAACTCAAACGAAAACAATAGAATTACTATTTCAATTTCTAGTGATTTTTCAATAAGCGTAGACTATCTACTCTTCTAAGTGTGTTTGGTACAATGATTAATGCATTTATTATTGAGCATCAAAAGTTCAATACACTCGTTGACTCTTCCTATTGAAATAAAAAATGATGCACTCGTCATTTCATACATAAAAAGAATGCTTGATAATGAAAACATGATGAATAGATCTTAAATATACTTGAAGATTTGATTTCCGACAAGTAAATACAAGATTATCATGGAATTATTAAGAGAAAAATTGTGAATAATTTATATTAAACTTCCGAAAAAAATTTATGTCATTCAAACTTTTTCTCAACATATGGTTGTCTCTGTGTGTGCACATTGTAATTAGGCATTCCATTGTTAAGCTTAAGCTAATGGCCTTATTCATAATTTGAACTTATTAACAAAGTTCAATCCTCACTCCCCATCATAGATAAATTGTGCACCAACTAACAAAACAATAAACTATATTCAATTTGGCGACAATTTTTCAATAAGCAGTACTATATACTCTTCTAAGTGTATTTGGTACAATGATTAATGAATTTATTATTGAGCATCAGAAGTTCAATCCCCTCGTTGACTCTTCCTATTCACATATAACATAGGTTCCACCAATAGTGAGGCACAGATAATCAAAATCACACAAGAAAACACCATAAGGAAACTTAAAATCATCATTAGAAATATATCTCATTAAATACCATTTCTATTAGGGTTTACATATGAGGGCCCTGCCCTCAAGTACCATTTTTTTGGTGATCTGGATCCCTTTGAACAACAACTATCAGGACCAACATCACAACTTCCTCGACTTTCGTGGTGCAAAACTCCTCGAGGTGCCACACCGATCATGTGTTTCAACAACCGACTCTTGCAAATCCCAAGGGATCTCCCATCAAACATGCATGAAAATCACCTATTATTTGCAAGTAAAATCGTAAATATGAGAAATAAATATAAATTTTCCTTTGTATATCAGATTTGCAGACCGTATGAGGGTAGAATCAATAAGACATTTTTCTTAGGCAGACTCACCAATGGGATAATCAAGTTTCTTCCGTAACATCTCTTCGATAAAAGAATTATACCTTCATTCCATCCTCTTGCATTTTCTAGTTGGGGCACCAAAAAGAAGAAGAAGTGTATTTTTGACATCCTGCGTGTCCAAATATTTCTAGAGCTAAATAACACACAAGCTTGTTATAGATGTCCCCATCCTTAGCACAGAAGTTCTATTTGTTCTTGTTCATCACCTTGTAAAATGTACCTACAATCGTTTGAAATTAATGAATAAAATAAGAAATATAGAGAAAACATGGATCAAATAAAAAATTCACTAAATGGCACATTTTAAAACCGCATATGCTAGACATGTGCAACAAAAGAAAAATTGCTAATCTACCTCCGCACTAGATGTGGGAAATTTACATATCTATATAACGTATACCTAATAGGTATATTAACTTTGAAGACTCGGATTTTGGTGGAAGGATCCATCATATTTGTAAACCCACTTGTTAAACAAACACATGCATAATGTGGCCCTCGAATGTATCGATGACTAATGTCATGTTGCACCAAAGTTGATATCCATATATTGTTACCACCATCATCAAAGTAATACATGTTGAGAAGTGAAGCAGTAGCTAAGCGACAATAAGTGACAAAACAGCTCGAATATTACAAGCGCTCAATGGGTCTTCCTTTTTCCCGCAAATATCCGTCTATTTGGGCCTTCTTCCTGGATATGCATCCCTCGATCAAACCATGGGCACCGAAGTTCCCAATCTCTCAAGGTCGGGCCAAATTATATTACAACAACTTTCATATAGACAATTCAATCAAACATAAAATTAATCCTAAAGATTTATGAAACGTACATACCTTCTTGTACCGCATCCCACGGTCAAACCAGGGGCACTGAAGTTCCAATCTCTTTTAAGTCGACTTTTCAAATTATATTACAGCAAAGCTTTCGCAAATAGACAATTCGAAATCAAATATAAAATTAATCACGAAAATTTTAACATGACATACCTTCTGTACTTTCCGTCATATGTGGCTTTTCTGAGGGTCACCACATTATCGAATATCACCCATTAGAAATGAATTACCGTGTGCATCAAGAAAACTACCTCGGCTTGTGGATGTATCACCAAGAAAAAGTATACAACACCTCATAAGTTGTTATCTTTAAAGAAACACATATTGAAACTATAAACACCGTGATGAATCTCAAACTTAGAAGAAGGAAACTACTGAACCTGGGGCTAAACGAATTGCAGTAGTGATAATGGGGAAAGATAGGTAGACTTTGATAGCTTTCAGGGATTTGTCATTGCATTGTAGGATGAGAAATAGGAATTAGAATGAGCATTTAGATAATGAATTCATTCTATAAGAAGAAAGTAACACAACATAATTGCCCTTACAAAACAGAAAGCATAATTGATTGATGAATTCTATTTATAACTCACTTTAGAACAATCAGGTGAAATCATAAGATATGAAAATGGAATTCAGTAGGTATTTGATGAAATGAAACACAAAGGATATACAATGCTATAAAGCCATACCACATGAATCCAGAAATTCTTACCGCAACTACAAGGCTTCTCAACAAGCTTGCTTTAGCACATTTGTCAACCAACACGTACTCTTGGCCTCTGCTTAGTTTCTTCTTTGTTCTTTATGTGAACTCCAACTGGTGAACCCCGTGATGAACCTACTTTGACCTTCCACGCAACTAGCGTCTTTCACACGACTTCCTCGCCTTCACACGGCCTTGGCGTCCTCGAGCCTTTTTTCGCGAACCTCCATAAATGTAATCTTATAAGCGAACTTTCAAGAACAAACAAGTTGTCTAAGAAGCAACGACATGATGTGTAGAGTAACTAAAGATGCTAAATGCGAAATTAATGAAAAATTTTCTCTCTTTATTGATAAAGCGAGGATGCTTCACAATCAAATTACAAACTTATATGGATTCGATGTCTTTGTATCGTAGATGAAGCACCGTGTCGGTTTTTACCGTACTTATGATACTCGAGATGAGCGATCGTTACCCGAGGCTTCTGGTTGAATCACAAACTCGGCTCCCGTAGCTTTATACTAACACACATAAAACTTACGTACTCGATCTAAAGAACTCGGCCACTTTAGAGTTCTTTCCGTCACATGAACGGACACTTGCGAGGCTTCTGACTTCTCCTAAGGGACTCGTGGAGTCAAAACCTCATGATGCAAGAAGATCGTAAAACTTGCGCTAGAGATGCAGAGCGGGAGCAAAATCGTGACCTCAAAACACACAAATGCAAAGACTCAAACTCCAAATGCCCGAGTGGTTGCAAATGAGCCTTACCCCTCCTTATATAGAATGGAGAGGGGGACAAGCATTTTTGTAAACCGTCGATTATTGACTACTTAAGCGCTTGGATCATCGTTTTCGGGTAACACATAACGTGACATCCCGCACGGAGATCCGACCTACCGACAAACTTATAGTGACAGTGGGTGAGCGTACACGAGTGATACCTTTAAGCCTTACTCAAGGCCCACGAGGAAATAGAATAATTTATTACATGAAGATGCTTTTCGAAAAAAAGTGAAAGAAGCCTTCGAGAAAAATCTCTACCACTATAGACCCATGACTAGGTACCATTATTACAGGCAGGAAAGCCTTTTTAGTGGGGCTCCCGAGGACCACTTGTACGCGGGCACCGCAGGAGTATCCAAGATTGTGATACCCGGATATCCGAGAATCGTAAGAACTCATCAGTCCCAAACGCAGTGTAATTATTCGGACCGATCATGGGCTTGTTGAGGGATGATTTGATGCTTAATATTTGTCATGACGAGCCATTGATAGTGCATGTCAGCGACAGCGGGACTTGTGAATCAGATTCCTCATTTTAAATTCTAGTCCTCGCAATTTCTCCTACTTTCCGACAAGGATAATGAAAGCATTCTCGCAACTGGACCTTCGAGACAATCCAAGACTGAGAATCTATGACAAGTATGTTTTCATAATAATTTGGATCCCATACTTTTGAGAGAGGGCTAACACCATAATGATGCCACCGAAATCGGATAACCAAGGTACTCCGGGTTCTCTTGAATTTATCACGTAGAGCAAACTTCAACTTGGTGTAGTGGGTTTCTTCCCGTCCATCTTTATTTAATAAGTCCCACGACGCCTTTTTGTATCCTGCGCAAAATCATAAATGCTGTCGAGAAGAAAAATTAGATTTGGATTGTTTTCCGGCCATGTTTGGAACTTTCCAACCGGTATATCGTCGTGATTCCTTATCTTGTTTTATCTGGTGTATGACCTGCATGATTCTTGATCTATACTCCACCACCGCACAAATGACAGGGAGAGGTCCCAAAAAGTCTTCGTGAGAGCGACCTTCGGCTTCCGTAGGGAAGCCATCATGCTATGCGAATACATCATGTCATGTATCCTACCGACCTCCTTCTTAGGATACGCTCTCCTTTCGTGCAAAGTCGTCGGATATCATTGTGACTACGAAGATTTGCGTCCAACACTTGAGTGTTTCGGAGTTGCCAAGTAGGCCTCCATTTTTACTGCATAAATGGGCCAAGGCTCATCATCCGAAATATACCTTTAGGGTTTCCTTTTGATTAGCTTGGTCCCATTCGGTAAAGAATGACCATTACATGAATTTCTTCCCTTTTCGGGATCATTTCTCTGTTCTTGTTGCTCTGGAGATATTCTACTCGCTAAAAAGTCACGAGTAGACCAATTATCGAACCTTTTAATATGCTCGACTTTAAAAATCAAAATAAGCAAAAAGAGCTTGCCACCGAGAAAACTTTGCATCTTCAGGTTCCTGATCTCTTTCGTTATTACTTTTTCCAGAGCTTTTGCATCAGTCCCTAAGCAAAAAAATGTTTATTAGCCAAATGAATGGAAAACTTACTCGATGCAATTCCGAAAATGCCGCCTTTACCTCTTTCTCAATGGGAGCATAGTTCAACTCTCTGATTTGCTCCAAACCCCCGATACTGAACCGGACAACTCGTTCTTGCTCTTTTGGGCTATCTTCTATCCGGCTTTTGTTTGAGGGACACCTCTCAACCTATGTTGCTTGCAGACTGTTTCCAAAATTTTAAAAAGCATTATCATCGACAACATACAATATAGGGGAGATTGCAAACCTTGGAATTTTAATTTCTCTGATTGTTCGAGTGTGTTTCTCTATCCAAGGCTTCGGATTCTTTCTTAGTCTCTAGTTGAGAAGAGACCCGTCGATGGCACATGAAGTATAGAAATTGCTCACATAATTTAAGCATCCCAAAAACCTCTCGTACTGGCCAGTTTTAGCTAAGATTACATCGTAGAAACTTATCGAGCAAACTCTAGTGCATGATTTTGAAGAGCAATTTGTCCATTTTCAATCTCTGTTGCCCTAAAAACTTGATTTTAGTCTTGCAAAGATCCATATTTTTTTTGCTCAAGACTAATCCATTTCTCTCGTACTAATTTCATGAATATTCTCGTGTGCCCGAAATGGTCCCGCCAAGTTCTTGAAAAAAATAAGCGCATCATCAATATAGGCAAGTAACCATTCCGCATAGGGTTTAAAGATAGAATCCATCACCTTCACGAAATTTTGAAGGTGCATGTTTTAATCCGAATGGCATTACAACATTTCCATTCACATCGTCGTCCATCGAGGAACACCGAATGTTGTCTTCCATCTATCACCTTACGCAATATGGGCACATGCAGCGTAAGCCCGATTTGGAGATCAGCAACTTGGAGAATACTTTGGCTCCCGAAATTCTTCTCATCAAATCTCCTTTATGGGGAATAGGATAAGAGTGTCATGCTGCTAAGACATTGTTCGTAGGAGCTTATATTTGATGACCAATCTAGGACTCCTATGACTTGTTCACTTCTTTTGTTGACATAGAATCCATAGCAGTGCCTCCAAGGGTCGCCGGATTCTTCCGATGAGCTTCTTCCCGAAGAAGCTCTGTTCAATCTCCTTCACGCGCGAGGATTGTCCTGTTCAACGGATACATGGAAATGGCTCTAGACTTACAAGGTCACGCCAATGTAAACCTTCCTTGTAAGGTAGCTCAATATTATGTCGCTTACAAAGGCCAAAAGGCATTTCTCCGGTTTCTTTCCGAAAAGATGTTCTTCAAATTCTCTCCGACTCCCCGCAGATCTTCTTGACTCACTGTGAACTCAATTGTTCTTCAATTCGAAGCAGCTTCCTTTGTGGTCTTTCAGTTCAACCAAAGTGTCGCCTTTGTGAAGTTCTTGCATGGTCTAACCATGGGTAAAATTCTCAGTCCACAGAGATATAAGGCATCTAATTCTTTCTCAGAAACAGGTGATGAAATATCCTGCAGACTTGTCAGGAAATCTAAATGACCCATGGGGCTCAACTGCTGCTAAAAATATATTTCCCAAAATACAGTCAACTGGAATATTAGAAACTGCAAAGGAAAGTTTCACACATTTTGAATCAAAACACACAGCAGCTTTTGCAACTTCAAACTTCAACTGTTTTGTTCCTAATCCCATAACTTCCTTTTCTGATGTAGTCCAGTATTTAGATGGGATTATGTGTTTAGAAACAAGGTTAATATCTGATCCAGAATCTATAAGTGCAATAACCTTGTATACTTGACCAGCAACACAGAGATTTACCTGTATGTGGTGTTGTTGGTACTGTATGGCGAGGAGTTGCATATCCCCGATTTCACTGAAACCAGCTGAAGGATCAAATTTTCCAGTAGCAAACTGAACTTGAGTCTTTGGAGTAGAATGCAGCGTATAATTTGTCTGTCTTCCTGAAACAGCTGTAGAAGATGATGCTGGCTGTTGAGATTGCAGGATAGATATTTCATTTTTCATGCCGCGCATTTCGGTTTTTAGATCATGTATCTCCTTGCTCACCTCCCACAATTTCTAGCAGAGGCTTCTCAACAAGCTTGCTTGCTGTTGTCAACCAACAGACTTTGGCCTTGCTTAGTTTCTTCTGTCTTTATGGAAACCCAATCAAGAACCTGCATGAAACCTAGACTCACGAATCCAGCGCAGCTTTCACGCTTCACTACACGGCCTTTGGCGTCTTCTCGCCAATAACCTCCAAGAAACTTATCGGCAATCCTCTCAAGACAAACATGTCTAAGCAAAGAATGATGAGTGCGTATAACAAGACTTCCTTAAAATGCGGAAATGAAGAAAAATATCTCTCTTTATTGATAGAAGAATGCTTCACAATCAAATTACAGACTCATATGGATTCAATTCTCTTTACCAGAGATCGACTGTAATGGCTTTGACCGGACTTATGATACTCAGAATGAGCGATCGTTACCGGAGGCTTCCTGGCCAAATCACAGACTCTGTCTCAGAGCTGAATATACACAAAACATAAAAAAATTTAATCTAAAGAACTGGCCACTTTAGGTTCTTTCCTGTCACATGAACAGACACGCAGGCTTCTCAGTTCTCCTAAGGACTGTGAGTCAAAACCCCGTGATGCAAGCAGATCACAAAACTTGCGCAGATGCAGAGCAGGGAGCAAAACTCGGACTCAAAACACACAAATGCAAAGACTCAAACTCCAAATGCCAATGGTTGCAAATGAGCCTTACCCCTCCTTATATAGAATGGAGAGGGGGACAAGCATTTCTGTAAACCGTCAGATTATTGACACTTGGCAGTTGGATCATCGTTTTCTGGTAACACATAACGTGACATCCGCACGGAGATCCGGCCTACCGACAAACTTTAGTGAAAGTGGGTGAGCGTACACAGTGGATACCTTTAAGTATAAGGCCCACGAGGAAATAGAATAATTTATTACAGTGAAGATGCTTTTCGGACAGATGAAAAGCCTTCGAGAAAAGCTCTGTCACTATAGACCCGTGACTAGGTACCATTATTACACAGGGAAAACCTTTTTAGTGGGGCTCCCGAGGACCACTTGTACTGGCAGCTGCAGGAGTATCCAAGATTGTGATACCCAGATATCTGAGATGGTAGAAATCATCGTCCCAAGCCTTGGTGTAAATTCGTCGGACGATCATGGGCTTGTTGAGGATGATTTGATGCTTAATCTTTGTCATGACGAGCCATTGATAGTGCATCTGCATGTAGGACTTCAAAATAGGATTGCTCATTTTAAATTCTAGTCCTGCAATTTCTCCTACTTTCTGACAAGGATAATGAAAGCATTCTCCAGCTGGACCTTCGAGACAATTAGTATAGAATCTATGACAGTAGGTTTCATAGTAATTTGGATCCATACTGAAAGGGCTAACACCATAATGATGCCACCAGTCAGATAACCAAGGTACTTCGGGTTCTCTTGAATTTATCCAAGTAGGAGCAAACTTCAACTTGGTGTAGTGGGTTTCTTCCCGTCCATCTTTATTTAATAAGTCCCACCACAGTCTTTTGTATCCTGCAAAATCATAAACAGTGTCAGGAAAATTAGATTTGGATTGTTTTCTGGCCATGTTTGGAACTTTCCACTGGTATATTGGCCAGGATTCCTTGTCCTGTTTATGGTGTATGACTGGTAATAGACTCTTGATATATCTCCACCACCAGTACAAATGACGGAGAGGTCCCAAAAGTCTTGTGAGAGCGACCTTTCAGCTTCATGGGAAGCCATCATGCTATGCGAATACATCATGTCATGTATCCACCGACTCCCTTTAGGATACACTCTTCTTTCAGGTACAAAGTGCTGGATATCATTGTGACTCTGAAGATTTGCGTCCAGCACTTGAGTGTTTCAGAGTTGCCAAGTAGGCCTCCATTTTTCTGCATAAATGGGCCAAGGCTCATCATCTGAAATATACCTTAGTGTTTCCTTTTGATTAGCTTGGT